>ML781807.1:658069-676246 GCA_009831015.1 Picea engelmannii
ATATTTACTTCTTATCAACCATGACAAAACAATAATGAGTCATATTTACATCAAACACTATTGGGTCCATTACCCAAAACTTTGTGCTACGGGTCTTTCTTCAAGGGTTGACATCAATGACAACCAACCTTAATCAACACCTCAGGCTAGGGTGACACACAATTACAGTCTGGTCGATGATTTGGCAATCTTCTACTGCCATGTCAGTTTTAGAAGTCCTTCAAACCTGTCCTAACCAATGGAAGTCATTACTTTCTACCCTAGGGGCAGTTGACCCTGATGATACTCGCCTCATCACCTTTGATCTTGATAGTGGGGAATCCCGTCTCCCTGCTCTGGTCACTTTCCAAATACTGGCTAAAATCTAGAACATCACAGTTCATCATTGCATTATTGATGAAGGTGCATCCACATGCATCATGTCCAAAATAGTATGGCAGAAACTGGGTTCCCCTATTCTCATCCTATCAGCCATAACTTTGAGATATTATGATGGATGACCATCCTCTCCTGAAAGGCTCTTTCAAAATGTCCCCGTTGAACTTGAGGGAAAAAATATCCTCATTGACATTGAAGTTATCGATGCTCCACTCGATTACCATTTTTTTTGGGCATAGCTACATGTATGCGATGAAGGTTGTGGCCTCTTCCGTGTTTTTCACAATGATGTTCCCCCACAATGGGAAAATCGCCACCATTGACCAAGTGTCACATTATGATCCCAACCCTTCCTCCAACATCGATAGCATCTTACCTTTCATTCATACCAATCTTGAGACCTACCCACTCATTGAGATGGGTCCCAGAATTTTCAAAGACCCATCCTAGCTAGGGACATACCATGGAGCACCTCCGCTCATACATCCCTCAGCCCAAGTATGTGTCATCTCATCCAATGGAATAGAAACTGGAGATACCCTTCCTCCCACAAAGGCTTCATTACTAACTGACATCCCACTAGTCACAGAGCTCCTTCCTCAAGACTCCCTTGAGAACCCTCCAGCTTCCCCTGTTCCTGATTATACCCTCCCTCAGGGCCACATTCCGGTTTGGGAGACAGTCCCCCAAGGCATTACCCAAATCCCCTTATTTTATCCCTCGTTGGGTGTACTTTATTTCCAGGTAGCCACAATGCTTACCCTTCCCAATATGGTGCTAGAAATTCCAATATGGTATTTACATCCACCAGAGATGGTCCCTCAACCATCCCTCCCTCCCCAAAAAAAAGGAACCCCGATGCAGATTCCAATACTTACTCCAACCACACCACCCTCATCCCCACTCGCTGACACCAATACTATAGCTGGGGGCAGAAGGAAGAAGAAAGAGTCCAATGCTCCACTTCCCCCATGAGTTCAGCCTCCTTGCGCACTATGTGAGAAAGATGAACACCCCACTAATAAATGTCCGTCCCTCCTTGAGATATGCAATTTAATTCAACTACCTCGGGAAATGACACCACTGATCGCTTCCTCTAGTTCACCCAGTACTACCGCCACTACATCCCCTACTACAGGTAGCAAAGGTTTGTGAACCAAATTCGGATGTGCCATCTGTTCAGAGTATGGCCATTACACCCACTATTGCCAGATGTTACCTCAATTTCGACACACGCTAACAACATTCCAGTGTAGCTTCCAGCAAGAACCTCCTCCATCCACATCATCTCACACACAATTCACTGACATCCACTATGTCACAACCTCAATCAACGAATGGATGAGATGTCCTTGCTCTCTCTGTGAATCACTTGACCATTTCACCTACCAGTGTCCCACAATTATTGAATATAGGTATCGACAAATGGCCCTGATTCAAACTCCTCTCGTTGCTTCACCACTAGCAACATCAGTAGTTCCCCCTACTCCCTCTCCCGATATAGTTTATATCTTCTCCCCCGAGCCTGAGGGACTGCCCACCCATCCATGGTTCATAGATAGCCTAGAGGAGGATTTTCCCCCAAATCCCCCAAATTCTCCCATTCATTTCCCCACATAAATCTTATGCCCGACTTCCATTTTCAACCCACAATATCTTGATATTTGGTTTATGTCAAGCGAACCCACACAACCCCCTTGCATCAATCCACCTACCTTTTCACCAGAAGATAACAACATGGTGACAGTCACCAATATTATTCCACTATATTCTCGATAGTTCTACTGCGACGAAGACATCCTCGAGGAATTAACTTCCCACGATTGCCCATGGGATCTACTCCATCACCGAGCGCTCTTTCTCTCACAGGATGCCTTTGCGCCTCCTAACACAACACCAAGTATGCAATCGAATCCAAATATTTTATCCCATCAGGGAATATATATTGGTCAATAACACTATACCTTCCCCCGACGCTTTTGAAGAAGGAAACATGGCCAACATTTTCCCCACTATCAAAATCAATATTTCCATCAAACCTGGAGTTATAGAGGAAATCACCATCGGCGCTGCATGCCCTCCTGAATATATGTTAGCTTACAAAGCCCTTTTTCAGGAATACCGAGACATTTTCACCTGGTCATACACAGAGATGCCCAACCTCAATCCCTCTATTGTCGAACATCATATTGACACTTGGCCTGATATCACCCCTGTTCGTCAAAAGCAATGCCCACTGCATCCATCCAAAGTAGTGGCCATCAAAGATGAAATTGACAAATTATGCGCTGCAGGGTTCATATACCCCATCGCATATACGTCATGGGTCTCCAACCCCGTCCCTGTTAACAAAAAGCAGGGCAGTATCCGTGTCTGTACGGATTTTCATGATCTCAATCACGGTTGTCCCAAAGAAAATTTTCCAACGCCCTTTATTGACCAAATTATCTATGATTGTGCTAGCCATGAAGCTTTGTCCTTCATGGAAAGTTTCTCTGGCTACAACCAAATTCATATCCACCCAGCCAATCTATACAAAATTGTATTCACTACCCCCTGGGGTACTTTCACCTATCATGTCATGCCCTTCGGCCTCAACAATGTTGGTGCCACTTTTCAAAGGGCCATGACATAAATATTTCATGATCTGGCTCATATCATCCTTGCATACTTGGATGACCTCACCACCCGATCCAAGACACACACTCAACATATCGAGGATTTACGAATCATCTTCCAAAGGTGTCGTCAATAAAATATCCTCTTGAACCCCCTCAAGTGCATATTCTGTGTCACCGCCAACCGCCTCCTTGGGTTCATCGTTTCCCAGCGTGGCATTATCATGGACCCCCTCAAGGTCTAAGCCATCAAGGAGATTCTCCCACCATGAAATTTATGCCAACTATAGATCTTACAAGGCAAAGCTAACTTTCTACGATGCTTTTTCCCAGATTACGCCACTCGTGCACATGGCTTCCTTCGCTTGCTATGCCACGACATCCCATTTCAATGGGATGAACATGCCTGATCCACTTTCAACGAACTTAAAGGGGCACTCTCCAATGCCCCATTGATTAGTCCACCCAACTATGATCGCAACTATATCCTCTACTTATCAGCATCAACCGTCTTAGTAGCAAGAGTTCTCGTCCAATTAGGGGATGATGATTGTGAGCATGTCATTTACTACCTTAGTAAGAATCTTTCAGGACCACCCTTGAAGTACAATCACGAAGAGAAACTCTCCCTTCCAGTTGTCCTCACAATCCATAAGCTGTGCCATTACATTTTGCATCAAACTACCAAAGTCGTTGCAGATTCCAACCCAATGCAATACTTGCTCAGTCACCGAAAAATCAATGGTAAATTTGCCCGATGGATCGTTATCCTTCAGGAATACAACCTCAAATTTTCAAAACCCAAGAGAAATAAATCCCTCATCCTTGCCGAACTCATTACGAAATTTGCTTCCAACACTACCAGTTCCCCCATCAATATAGACTTTCCTGACGAACATCTCTTTTACATCCCCTCGGATGATCCCTGTTACGATGATCTCCTTGTCTACCTCCGAACATAGAAGTTTGTCCATCACCTTTCCCGATATGATCATCGATGTATTTGAAACCAGTTCCCTCGCTACCTCCTTATCGGTGATATCCTATATCGCCAAGGGGTCGACACCATACTTCATCGATGTTTGACCATCGATGAAATCGATAGAGTCTTGAATGACTGCCACAATGGCACATGTGGTGGTGACCTCTCCGGGATGTCCACTGCCTAGAAAATCATTCAAGCAGGCTACATTTGGCCCACATTGTTTCACGATTGCATCCACCCTGTGAAGCGCTGTGACAAATGTCAATTATACGCCAACAAGGCAAGGGAACCACTCGCTCTTCTCCACCTAGTCATTACTGCCGGCCCATTTTGCAAATGGGGCATAGATTTCATGACTTGCAACCCTCCATCCAACAATGGACACAAATACATCGTTGTTGCAGTCGATTACTTCACCAAATGGGTTGAAGCCATGCCTACCTTCAACAAAACTACTGACACTGCAGTGCATTTTTTCTTTAACCACGTCATCTCCTGCTTTGGAGTCCCACTCCAATTAGTCTCCAATCACGGAAAACAATTCGAGAATGAAATTTTTGTCGAACTTTCCTCCAAGTTAGGCTTCTCCCACAAGTTTTCCTCCCCATACTACCCCCAGTCCAACAGACAGGTAGAGGCGGTCAACAAGGTCCTCAAAACCATGTTGCAGCGCATGGTTGTTCTCAGTGGCACTATAAGAGTTAACTATGTTGCAGCACACGGTTAACCAGGGTCCTCAAAACCATGTTGTAGTGCACAATTGTTCTCAGTGGCACTATAAGAGTTAGGAGGCCAATTGGTTTATCTATGGAGAGCTTCAGGATATCTAGGTCGATCCATATACTGGTGTTGTCTGATGCGCTACCACTCAAAGGGGTACCAACAAGGGTTACAAGGGTGGCCAACAATGTGTGCTTAAGTACCACTTGTAGTTCTTGTATGTATGCTTCCTTGTCCGTGGATTTATGCACATAAATACATATCTCTGTAGCTTTAAGATGCTAGAATACGTCTCTACCCTGAAGAAAAAAAATAACCCACAATTTTCTACCAAGGAAAGTGCTCTGATACCACTTGTAAGGTACAAGATCTATTATAATAGCTGAAAACAAAAAATATTGCAAAGAATAACAACAGAACAAGACAATAGATGAAACCACAATACTAAAATAATACCTTTATTGATAGAAACAATGTTCACTTTCAACTTTGAGGGGGCAACCTCCAGTAGAGAAATGATCTATTACAATAATTCTCAAAACAAAACTTCTTATACCATCTACTCCTAATTTATACTAAATCTATCTATCAAGATAACCATCTAGAGGAACTTCATTCTAGAATCTAAAGATTCTATTAGGTATTCTTACATTTGACTTATTATTCCTTATTGCTAGGCCTTCTTAATATCGACCTTTATTACATGGAAATATATTATTCTACCTACGTGAGGGGTTAGGTAGGTTAGGTCCCTAACACAATATCCATTAGTCCCGTAGACAAATGCTATGGGTTAGGGCCCTAGATCTTGTCCCTAAACCATGGCCTATGCCTAAAAAACCATCCATTATGTGTTAAACCTCAAAATTATTGCTTATAGGCTAAATATTTCTGACATATTGCTTGTGTGATGGCTTTGAGCATCACACATGACCTCTTGGCCCCATACATAAATGATACAAGCTAATACACATATTTTTCTTCTAGACCATTGTATGGACATCAATAACTATCCTTGGTGTGTCAAAATTCAAATTGGACATAATATATCACTCACAAGAAAATGGTTCCTTATGTAGGGCATGTGTGGTGGCCATAGGCCCCATGCATGGTATAAACCTTGTAGACAAATGCTACCCCCGAAGACCATGTATTTTGGCTCTGAACCATGGCATGGGCTGTGATAAACATACAAGGTGTGATAAACCTCGAAGAGGGCACAATATCTTGGTCACAAGAGAAATGTTCCTTATTTAGGTTTCACATGGTGGTTATAGGATTCACACATGGTGATGTAGGAGCATCATAAGCAGCCAAGCAAGCAAGCATAAAGGCGAAAGACAGCTGGGAAAAGCACCAGCGCACATATTGAAATGTTTTTGAAAAAGTAATGACCGGATATTAATGTAATAACTAGGGGAAGCGTACTTGCATGTTGTAAACAGATCTTGAGTGATTTGCTCCCATATGTCGGATGTAATAGACATTAAGTCTATTTAATGAAAGTAGGTAGATTTGAATTAATAGATTAGACAGTTTTAGAAGCGTAGGAGGGAAAATGGATATAGACACCCTCACCCTTGTATCATAGTAGTAGTGAACATTATTATGATCATTCAGAGAATTCATACGCTATAGAGCTGTAGTAGAGAGCTGTAGAGAAGAACCCATGTACATGAGCACTTGAGTTAATATATAAAGCTTTGACTCAAATTTTCATGGTGTTATGATGTTTACTATTTACATTGGTTGAATGGTATGTTTACAATTGTTTTACTTTCTCTGTTATGCATTTGTTTCAATGCTATTCTTGTGTGTATGATTTCATGTTGAATATATGAAGTCTGAGAGAGGATAAGAATGAGTTTCAATTGTTTCTCATCCTAAGAATTCCTGAAAGGAGTGCAGTGAACATCCGCAAGGTGTGCGTTGACGTGGGTCTGATTTTTATCTCAGAAATCTCAGGAGAGATACTGTTGTTCTCATACCAGCAGAAGTGTAGGTGAAGCACCGAGCCGTGCAAGGTGTGCGCAGGCTAGTAGACGCCTTAGAACCTATCAACTAAGGTGAAGGTTGAAGGGTTACTATTGCAAGGAGTGCATAGAGTCAAGGACTCAAATAACCAAAGGTTATTTGAAATTTTGCCACAAGGAGTGCGAGCAGGGTCCCCTTTGAGAGACTTGAGGTTACAAGTGAAAGATCAGGAGGGTTAGTACCTTTGAAGTGTTCAAAGGGAGAGAGGGATCAAACTCATCTTGCAGAATTTAAGTTCAAGTGGAAGGACATCGAGTCAGTTTGGACAGAGATTCTTGAGGAGTGAATCGAGTGGTCAAAATTCTCTGTGGAGAATTCACGAAATCGCGAGGACCATAGGATCCAGTAGAGTTGCAAGGTTGTTAGAGGCCAGTAAAAACCATCACCCAGGACCCGAGAGTCAATCTGATTTGTTGATCTCGTTTCAACCCACGTCGTTGGATCACTTTGCGAACTGGGGTTCCTGAGCTCAGAGGGCAGACCAAATTCTTGGTTTCACGAATTTTCGAGTTTGCGAGGAATAGGGAAGGAGATCCGGACCGTTCGATCCAAGCCACGGGAGAACCATCGGATCATAACCCCGTGAAGTATTGCATATCGAGGGCTCGGGGGTTGAAAGAATTTATTTTCAACTGCAAGGACGTGAGGTGCTGAGCACCGAGGGCTTGTAAAACACATGGCACATTTGTAGGTGGGGACCGCATTGATGGCAGGTGGCATAACAACAAGCACTCAGAGAAAGAGAGAAGTGGGTGACAGGTGGCGTGTACTCATCGCATTGAAGGAGTCAAACCATCGGTGACTTATCATGTCTCAGGGTTTCACAAAAGAAGAGCACGAGGCCCAACTCTCCAACTCGTGAAGTCGTGAGTTGTGAGTAGCGCTAAAGGAGTCAACCCATTGTTGACTTATTGCATCTTGGGGTTTCGCAAAGGAGGAACACAAGAACTTGACATTCCAACTCACGAAGTCACGAGTTATGAGAGGTGCTAAAGGAGTCAACTTATTGCTGACTTTCGTGTCTTGGGGATTTACAGAGGAGGAGCATGAAGGTTTGACACTCCAACTCGTGAGGTCGTGAGTTGCAAGCAGTGCTAGTGTTTATCCCTTGCCAGAGGTTATGTGCTGAAGGCGCTAACAAGGGGAGCCATACCCATATCGCATCTTGGGTATCGTCATTTGGAGGAAGAGGAGTTGAGGGTCTTTGACTCACGAACTCGTGAGTTGCGAGAAGTTCTTGCACTAATGTAAGGTTGTGGTCACATGGAGATATAAATCTCGCACCTGGTGTCATAAGGGACCCATGGATTTGTGAAGGTTCCAACAGGGAATCAAAGGAGCCACTTCGGCTCGGGGAGAATTCAGAATGATCCTGTGTGGATATTGGCCTGAGGGTTAGGGGTCTGCATC
Source organism: Picea engelmannii (assembly GCA_009831015.1). Taxonomy (NCBI): domain Eukaryota; kingdom Viridiplantae; phylum Streptophyta; class Pinopsida; order Pinales; family Pinaceae; genus Picea; species Picea engelmannii. The sequence continues at coordinate 666,215 of ML781807.1, forward strand.
ATTTGGTATCATAGCTACAAAACAAATTCTTTGATTTTTGTAGCAGAGAGAAAAGAGGAAAATTTTACAGCCATGCTGCCGAGAAAAAGAGACAGACCAATGCCTAATCCAGCAGTGGAAAGGGAAATGCACGAATTATGTGCCAGGCTTAATTCTATGGAGACAACACAGAGGTGCACAGTCAATGCTAGGGATATCAATGAAGATGAAAGTGAAAATGAAGCTGGAAACGAAGGAGAAGAAGTTGCAGCTGAAGATGTCGCTGAAGAACGCCTATTCAAGGCTGTTGCGAGGATAGGTGCCAGAGCAAAAATGGACATTCCCATGTATGAGGGAAACTTGGATGTTGAAGAAATTCTAGACTGGATTAGAGATCTAGACAAGTACTTCGACTACGAGGATGTTGAGGAAGACAAGAAAGTCAAACATGTCATTACTAGACTTAAAGGGCATGCAACACTATGGTGGGATGAACTGCAGGCTGACAGACACTACAAGGGCAAAAAGAAAATCAAGAGCTGGGATAGAATGGTTGCAAATATGAAAGCCAATTTTATACCCAAGGATTATCAAATCACTCTGTTTCAGAGGATGTATAATTTGAGACAGAAGCTGGTGTCAGTGAAAGAATAAATTGAATAATTCTAGAAGATAAACATTAGAGCAGGTCATCGAGAAAGCGATGATTAAAAAGTTTCCAGGTACATGAATGGTCTGCGATATGACATTCAAGATGAGATGAGCATGATGACCATCCAAAATTGGAATATTCTTATCAGATAGCTCTGAAAGCTGAAGAGAAGCTGCATTGGAAGCAAGGTCAAAGAGGTCGAGGTAGAAGTCAAGCTAGAGGCAAAAAAATTGCCCAAGATAGAACTCAAAAACCTAAAGAAGAGGGGAAGAAACCTCAAACTCAACTTGAGAGAGGAGGAAGCTTAAAAGGAAGGAAATATGCTGATAGAAATACTTTTCCTTGAGCCAGAGGAAGAGGAAGAGGTAGAGGCAGAGGTGGTGAAGTGAAATGCTTTGTCTGTGGAAAAATCGGACATAAATCCTATGAGTGTCCAGATAAGAAGAAAGATGGTGGTGAAACTGACATTGTTGAAGCTCAAGGATGGAATGTTGAGGTAGAAGATACTGAGGGCAGAAGATCTTTGATGATGAGGAAAGTTCTCTTGAAACCGGAGAAGGAGGTAGAGAACCCTGCCCAAAGAAACAGTATGTTTCAGACTGATTGCAAAACCAAAGATAGGGTATGCAAGGTCATAGTGGACAGCAGTAGCACAGATAATATTGTATCTACAGAGATGGTAGAAAAGCTGGAGCTGGAGACTATTGTGCATCCAAGCCCATACAGAGTTTCATGGCTACAAAAAGGACATCAGGTAAATGTCACTAAACAATGTTTAGTTGAATTTAAAATAGGAGGATATAAGGATGAAATATTATTTGATGTCATTCCAATGGATGTTTGTCATCTATTGTTGGGTAGACCATGGCAATATGATAAGAACGTGGTTCATGATGGGAGAAAGAACACATACACCTTGGAGAAGAATGGTAGGATGCACATGTTGTTGCCGATTAAGAACCAAGAGGTGAAAAAAGAGATGAGAAACACTGTACTTCTCATGAGTGGGAAGGAACTTATTAATGAGGTTAAGAAGAAGGAGGACACACAATTTATTGTGTTCAGGAAGCCTAAAATTGTTTTGATTAGTAGAAGAATATATGATTTACTAGAGGAAATTCAGGAGTTGCTGGGAGAGTTTGCCAATATAGTAGTGGACAAACTACCTTGTTCGTTGCCACCTATCAGGAGTATAATCCATCACATCAATATTATACCTAGAGCCAGTTTACCTAACAAAGCCATGTACAGGTTGACACCGCAGGAAAATGAAGAAGTTAAGAGACAGGCCCAAAACTTAATGGACAAAGGATTGATTTAGGAGACCTTGTGTCCATGCATTATTCCGACAGTGCTCAGCCCAAAGAAAGACGGAAGTTGGAGAATCTGTACAGGCTCAAGGGAAATTAATAATATTACCATAAGATACAGATTTCCATTGCCAAGGATGGAAAACTTGATGGATTGTTGGAGTGGAGCAAAGTTTTTTTCAAAAATTGATATGAAAAGCGGATATCATAAGATTAGAATGAGAGAAGGTGATGAATGGAAGACAACATTCAAGACAAATGAGGGGTTGTATGAATGGCTTGTCATTCCATTTGGCTTAACAAATGTGCCCAGTACTTTCATGAGATTGGAACGAAGTCCTGAAGGATTTCATTGGGAAATTCATCATTGTATATCTAGATGATATATTAATTTTCAGTAAAACTAGAGCAGAGCACTTAAAGCATTTAGTTGCAATAATGAGGAGATTACAACAAGAGAAATTGATGATCAATGTGAAGAAATCATCATTTATAAGGACATAACTCATCTATTTGGGTTTTGTTATCTCTGCAAATGAGTTGAAGATGGATCCAGAAAAGGTAAATGTGATTAAGAATTGGCCATCGCCGAAGAGTGTATTTGAAGTTCGAAGCTTCCATGGTTTGGCTAGTTTCTACAGGAAATTCATCTGAAATTTTAGTGGAATTAGCACACCAATGATGGATACGGTGAAGAAAAGACATAAATATTTTCACTAGATGGAGGAAGCAGAGAAGAGTTTCAATCTGCTGAAGAAGAGGATTACTAAGCATCCAATTCTGGTTTTGCCAGATTTCAACAAGACATTCCAGGTCAGGTGTGACGCGAGTGGATTTGCAATTGGAGTGGTCTTGAGACAAGACGATAGGCCGATTGCGTATTTCAGTGAAAAACTTAATGAAGCAAAGATTAAGTGCTCCACATATGACAAAGAATTCTATGCAGTCATACAAGCACTGAAGAAATGGAGACACTATTTGGTTCCCAAGGAGTTTGTTTTGTACAGTAAGAATCATGCTTTACAATTCGTTACTCAACAGGAGAAGTTGAACCAAAAACATGCTAAATGGGTTGAATACATGTAGAATTTTACTTTTGTGATTAAGCATATTTCTGGAACTGCTAACAAAGTTGTTGTTTCTTTGAGGAGGAAATGTTTGCTTATGCAGGAATTCAAAATCAAGACTTTGGGTTTTGATAACCTCAAAGAAATGTATAGGGATGACCTAGATTTTAAGGAAGCATATGAGGCATCTGAGAATCCAATTCTGAGGGACAGAAGCCAATGGACCGAGTATATGATCCAGGATGGATTATTATTCAGGGGCAATCAACTATGTATACCAAAATGCTCCATGAGGGAGAATTTGCTGAAGGAAAAACGCAATGGAGGATTGACCGAACATTTTGGTCATGATAAGACGTTCTCAAAGTTGAATGGCTCATATTTTTTTCCAGGGATGAGGATAGATATCAATAAATTTGTGGACAGATGAAGAATTTGTCAGCACACAAAAGGAAAAAGGCAGAATACATGGTTATACCAACCATTACCCATACCAGAAAGGTCGTGGGACGCAATGAGAATGGATTTCATATTGGGACTGTCAATAACACAGAGAGGATATGATTCAATCTTTGTAGTTGTAGACAGATTTTCCAAGATGGGACATTTCATACCATGCCAGAAAACCAGTGATGAAATTCTTGGTTTCGCGAAGTTCCGAGTTTGCGAGGAACAGGGAAGGAGATCCAGACCATTGGATCCAAGACGTGGGAGAACTGTCAGATCAAAACCCCATGAAGTATCGTGTATTAGGGGCTTAGGGGTTAAAAGAATTTCTTTTCAACTATGAGGATGCGATGTGCCAAGCGCTGAGGGCTCGTAAAACATGTGGCACATCCGTAGGTGGGGACCGTGTGGCTGGTAGGTGGCGTAACAACAAGCGCCAAGAGAAAGGGAGAAGTGGGTGACAGGTGGTGTGTACTCATCGCATTGAAGGAGTCAAACCATCGATGACTTATCATGTCTCGTGGTTTTACAAAAGAAGATCACGAGGCCCAACACTCCAAATCCCGAAGTCGCGATTTGTGAGTAGCGCCAAAAGGAGTCAACACATTGTTGGCTTATCACGTCTTGGGGTTTTGCAAAGGAGGAACACAAGGACTCGAAATTCCAACTTGTGAAGTCACGATTTGCGAGGGGTGCTAAAGGAGTCAACTCATCACTGAATTTCATGTCTCATGGATTCGCAGAGGAGGAGCACGAAGGTTTGACACTCCAACTCACGAGGTCGTGAGTTGCAAGCAGTGCTAGTGTTTAGCCCTAGCTGAAGGTTATGTGCGGAAGGCACTAACAAGGGGAGCCATACCTGTATCGCATCTTGAGTATTGTTGTTTGGAGGAAGAGGATTTGAGGGTCTTCGACTCACAAACTCGCGAGTTGCGAGAAGCACTTGCGCTAAGGTAAGGTTGTGGTCGCATGGAGATGTAAATTTCACGCTTGGTGTCAAGTTGTATAGGGTGGGTTTTCATAAAGGACCTGTGAATTCATGAAGGTTGTAGCAGGGAATCAAAGGATTTTCTTCGACCCGAGGATAATTCAGAATGATCCTGTGCAGATCTTGGCCCGAGGGCTGGGGGTCCGCATCACATGGCCCATCTACACTATAGACAAATTTAATTTCCTCACACAAATATTTTTCCCAGGACAATGGCATGGGCCTCAAGAACCATCAATGGTTCAATAAACCACTAAAGGCCACAATCTCTCTCTCACAGGCCAAAGATTCATTATGCAAGGCTTGTGTGATGACCTTCATCTATGCACATGGGCTAAGACCCTAAAATTTAGACTCATATCTCACTCACAAGCTAGAGATTCCCTATACAAAGCCTTTATGGTGACTTGGGCCTCATGCATCACCCATGAGACCTAAAGGAAAATGCTATGACTTAATATCATGTCTTTGGCCTTGAACCATTTCTAGCCTCCTAGAACCATCCATTGTGTGCCAAAATTTGAAATGGGTACCATATCCCATTAGTATGTCAAATATTCCATACATGTGGCTTGTGTAGGGACTCATTAATAGACCATGAGCTCTAAAGAAAAAAATTGTGGCTTAGGTCCTTACCTTTCATCCTTGAACCATCACATGAAACCCTATAACCATTTGTAGTGCACCATACCTCAAAAAGGGGACCATATCCCACTAGTATTTCAATGATTTCCTATGCATGTTTTGTGTGGTTGTATAGGTCCCTAAGCCCCATATACAAGTGTTATGCCCCAAGACTGATCCATGATCTTTTGATTGTGACTTATAAAGAATTGTATTAAATGAGCATAAATTAAAATGCACCATTAAAGAAGGGAAATTTAGAAATGAAGAGACATAAGCAGCAGATCTGAACACAAAAACTTGATAACGGAATTTTTCCCTGGTGGACTACATCTCTGGGTCTTGCTCTCAAATGGGTGGGATCTTTTACTAACTCAGCAAAAGAATTTGGCAAATACATGAATATATCTCATTCTTAAATCAAGTTGCAGAAATAATGCTCAGATAAGAAAACAAACATCACCAATGGATTCGTGGCGTCGAATTACCCAAAAATTTGTCTCGGTTTCTGTGCTTGCTGCAACCTGCAATAATGACAGAACGTTTCTCAAAATTCATGCCCGTGGATGTACGACCGCGCCTCTACCCTGGTGGATAGTGAACTTGGCTTTAAAATAATTCTTGGCCGATGGATATAACAATGTTACCATTGGGTGGATTGGTATGGGCGCTAGAGTTAAGTCATTTGTTATGGGGAGGTCCCGGGGTCAAACCCCATGGGCTCCCATTTTGGTGTATGGTTATAACTCCGACTAAATTTAGCAAGTGAATTTCTACATTCTGCAGTAGTCACTAGATACGGCAGACCTCTGCTAGATTTGGTGGGGTCCCTCCATTATCCATTTTGAATTTTCGGATACGAGTTGTCCTTGACAAAATCGGGAATGCCATGTGTCGCCCGCTGATTGGGTCACATGGCATCTTCTCATTGGTCCACCTGGATACTCGATGTCACATGCAGTCACCGTATGAGACACATGGCAGTCCCTGGATGGTGCCATGTGGCATCTCCTGGGGGTGCCACGTGACACTTTTTTATTGACCCACATGGACCCTTGAAAATTCCAATGGTGGGTGACATGTGGCAGCCTGTGGTGATGTTACATGGCATACTGATGTCAAAATTTGTATGATGATATCACCCTACCATGTCAGATGCAGACGTCATGCTGACATCAATAGTACAGACGATGAGGTGTCCCTTGCTGATTGGTCCTAGTTGACCGCAACTTTATCTGCCAATGTCTTTCAAACCGTAACTTCGTTTGATGAGCCATTTGCGTCATTGGAAATCTTGCGATGCCCTCTTCGTGATCATGCCATTTTCGTTGAGTTTTGAGAAATTTGAAGTTTTTCCCTTTCTCTATCTGTTGAAGCCATTCTAAGCATTTTGAGTTGCCTCTATGAGTTATGAGTTATTCTTAGCCTTCTCTAGATCCTTTTTGGATCACGCCTTCCCATTGAGATATTTTTGGACCACCAAAAGCTTTCATCAATAAATTGGTAACTGAGGGAAGAGTTCCCTCACTTTTTCCTTCTCGATCCAATTTGCCTTTCTTGGATGGGTACCTTTTAGGCATACTCGAAGATAATCAACATCACCCCTGCATGAAGTCCTTGTTCTCTTATCCAGGATGATATATTCTTGTAGCTCATTCAAGTACTCAGGTGCAAACTCATCAAATCATGGAATTGAAACTTCCTCATCTTGATCCATGATCATGGGAGGCTCAAAAAAGTTTCAAGTTCTCAACATTCACAACTGAGTAAATCTGTATATAATGTGGAAGATCCAGATGAAAAGAATTGGTACCTCTTTTCTCTAAGATAGTGAAGGGTCTATAATGAATGGGATTGAGTTTCTTGCCTTCACCCTTCAATCTCTCCTTGTTGATGTGAAGCCATACCCAGTCTCCGACTTGGAACTGATGATCAACCATGTTCTTGTCATGCCGAGATTTGTACTGTGCTTGACTTTTCTCCAACTATTCCCTGACTGCCTGGTGTATCTGTTGAATCCTTTGGATGAACATGCGGGTGTTGGAATTTGGTGACAACGAATTCCTCCAAGAATGGATTTTAGATCCTATTATTCAGTGTTGGTTGTAACTAATGAGACGAAGTTAGAATATGGATATGAGCGCATTCAATATTCAATTTCTTATGTAACTTGATATAAATTCATATATGCCCGTAGAGGCTAGTAGTGAGATGAGTAGAGTGAGCCTATTGTAATTCTTCATGCTATGAACAATAATAAAATCGATACTTTTGCTTAGTGGACATAGCCCAACGATTGGGTGAACCACTTAAATCCTCGTGTTTTATGTTTGATTTGTTTATGTAATGTTTATGTTGCGTATTAGTTTTTGATTTGGTGGCTACAAGGTTAACAATTGGTATCAGAGCATTGTTGGATTATTCGTCATTGAGGAGTAGAATCTCTGTGCAGGGACTGTCCATTCCAAATCAACGTGAGGGTCGATTGGTAAAGGGAGCATTATTTTTAAAGGGAGATATGGGTTATCTGCCAAAGGAAGTGCGGATCCGATCTCTTGCTAGAGGGAGCACTACTTCCAATTCAACACTGGGATACCCTAGTGGAGGGAGCGCCGATTTCAAATGATCCTTATTAAATTTTAGGAGCAGTACTTCAGTGTTGGCCTATATATTGGAAGGGAGCACCGACTATATTTATCCATTTCATGAAGATGCGATACTTTGATGAAGTTATCACCATTATTCTTCGATGCGACTATTAAATTTGGATGCCTCCTGATAGTTATCAGTTTTTAAGAAGTCCCATCAAGAAGAATTAGCAACGAAGTTCCCATGAGAGAACTCATCTGAACTGAACATCTTGCACAGTATATCTCCCATGGGCATAACTTCTTGATCCTCCCCAGATTTTATCATGTTAACGTTGTGAGAGGGAATTGACAAGATGGGATCATATGTAGCTAGATGGATAGATCTCCATTCTATGATCAACCTCGCAACAACTGGTATGAAAGGGAGGATTAACAAGAGTACAAAAAATAAAGGCTGAGAAGCAATAGAATGACTAAGATGGAAAATACTCAAAGTGCCAAGTTTGAAATTGAGAAGTTCAATGGAGAAAACAATTTTGAGATATGGAAGGTGAAGATGCACGATCTGCTTGTGTAACAAGGCTTGGTGAAGGTGCTTTTGGGAAAATCAAAGAACCCCGCGACCATTTCAGATGAAGAGTGGGAAGAGATCAATGTGAGACCACTGATTGCCATATGTTTGTGTTTGGTTGATGATGTTATGTTCAACATTGTCTCAGAGAAGACAACATCCAGTTTGCAGATGAAGATGGAAAGCTTGTATATGATGAAATCCTTGAAGAACAAGATCTTCCTGAAAAGACAATTGTACAGTGTGTGCATGATGGAAGGTACGAAAATATCTAATCATTTAAATACTTTTAATACTCTTTTATTCTAGTTGACTGGAATGGGAGTGAAATTCGAATCTGAAGACAAGGCAATTACATTATTGTGTTCTTTGCCTGAGTCATGGGATCACTTTGTTACCTCTATTAGTTTCAGTTCAACAAAAAGCATTGAGTTTGATGTTATTGTTGGAGCTTTACTGTCTGAGGAAATAAGGAAGAAATCTAATCTAGAAACCTCTACATCTGAGGTGATGGTGGTCAAAGGAAGACCTAAAGAAAGAGGACATGTTCAGAGGGATTTCTCTTGATCAAAGTCGAACTTAAGTGATGGTTTTGTGGAAAATCTGGACACTTGAAGAAGGATAGTTGGAAGCGACAACAAGCCTCCAAAGAAGACCCTCCAAAGTAGACGAATGAAGCAAACACAATTGAAACATGTTTAGAAACAAGTTCATGTATGGATGATGAAGTTTTAACAATTGGTATTGTTTCACGTTATGATCAACGATGGTTATTAGATTCTGGTGCTTCAAATCACATGTGTCTTTATAGACACCGGTTTATTACTTACCTGTCTATAGATGATGGAATTGTTTACATGGGAAATTATATATCATGCAAAGTTGTGGGAATTGGTAGCATTCGAATTAAGATGCTTGATGGATCTGTTAAGATACTAACTGATGTGAGACATGTACTTGAGCTAAGGAAGAAACTAATATATTGGGGAGTATTAGACAGTGGAAGATATAAAAGTATTGTTCAATGTGGATTTATGAAGGTCTACAAAGGAATCCTACTGGTCATGAAGGCAAAGAAGGTTGGAAACATGTGTCTGTTATAAGGAAGAACCAAGTCAGATCATGTGACAGCTATATCTGAGAATGACAGTGATTTTTCTCGACTGTGGCATCAACGGTTGGGCCATATGAGTGAAATAGGATTGAAGGTATTATCTGATCACAAGTTAATTCCTAGTCTAAAGCCTTTAAATTTAGATTTATGAAAGCACTGTATTTATGGAAAACAAAATAGGAAGAAATTTAAAACCAGAAGACACACTAGTGAGGGAATCCTTGATTATATCCATTCTGATGTTTTGGGACAATCCCATACTATTTCGTATGGAGGATAATCATACTTTTTTACTTTTATAGATGATTTCTCTAGGAAGGTGTGGATGTATATGTTGAAAAGAACGGCTGATGTATTTTCTGTTTTCAAGCAGTTTAGAGATTTAGTGGAAAATAACACTAGTAGGTCCATTAAATGTTTAAGAACTAACAATGGTGGTGAATTTATGTCAATGAAATTTGAGAACTATTGCAAGGATTTTGGTATTGATAGGCATACAAATATTTCCTACACTCCTCAGCAGAATGGAGTTGTTGAATGTGTTAACACTCCAAGAAACCCTTTGTGGTTGCAGACCAAAGGTGCTTGGTAACTTACAAGATTCAATGTTTTTGGTGTTTTTTATCAAAATGGATCAATGGGATGACTAAATCAGAGTACAACATTCAGACATTCAACATGTAAACAGA
>ML781807.1:681153-701626 GCA_009831015.1 Picea engelmannii
AACTGTGATCTATATTAGCATGAAAAAGATGAATACAGTAGCCAATTATTCCATCCAAAATCGAACCCTCTCTTGGTCTTCAGACTGTGGCTTTATAGCCTTTTACAAGCTGTTCTCAGATCCTAAAAATATGGATCTGTTTTTCTAAAGATAGTAAAGAAAACTAAATTGCACAAAGATAGGGATAACCCCCAAAAAGGAGGATAATCTCTATGAGCTGGTCCTTAAAATTTGTTTGAACAGTTGGTGAAGTGATGAATAGCCTTCCAAGGCTCCTCCATAAGATTACAAATTCGAATTTGATGAGCTGTTGCATTCATCCCTAAAATTCTGCCTTCAAAAATGACCATACTTGACCAAAGACTCCTCTTTTGACTTGTCTTTCCCAAAATAGCCTTTTGGATTTGATNGAATAATCCACCACCTGTCTAATCCCAATGGTTTCATCTGCTTTTAATTCGAAAATTTCAAATCTGGGCGAAAATCGTGACATTCTGGCCGTTACAGGCTTTCCACAGCATGTAGCCTGTGAAAAAACGCTCCTTAGCTGCGGAAAGCGCCACTTTCAACAGCTAACGGGTAAAAAATTCCGCCTTCTGCACTGTTGAAAGCGGACAGATTTTCAAAATTGATTTTCTCGGTCATAAAAAATCCATTTTTCACATATGAATAGTCGATCGACATCTACAGAATCTCATCTTTCCAATGGTGTTATCAGATATTAATTTGGAGCTCAGGAAGGGATTGAAAATTTCCCTGCAAGTTTAAGTGTCATTTTTCCATTTGCAATTCAAAAACCCATAATGAACCTTTGAAAACAAGTTAGCAAAATAATGGTGCTATTTTGGGAGTTAACAGAATACATGAACATGAATGTTCTAGAGAGAGCAAGGAGTATGCTTAGTAACACCAACTTGTAGCAGGAATTGTGGGAAAAAGTAGTAACTACAGCTTGTTATTTGGTGAATTGATCACTATCAACAACAATAGAATGCAAGATTCCTGAAGAGGTATGGATAGGTCACCCTTGTAATTATTCTAATCTTAAATTTTTTGGTTGTGAAGCCTATGCTCTAATTCCAAAAAATCAGCGTTCTAAATTAGATCTAAAATAAAAAATGATTATCTTTGTTGGATACGGTGATGGTATTAAGGAGTACAGGTTGTGGGATCCTACTACCCACAAGATCACCATTAATAGAGATGTAATATTTGATGAATCATCTATCATCAAATTAGAGGTAGATGTTCAAATGAAACAGGTAGAAGTAGCTAGGTATCAACATATTCAGTTTGAAAATCATTCAACTATAGATGAGAGTGAACATGAACAAGTTTTTGGAGATGCTCATGAAGAGGTTCTTGCAGAGGAAAACATGGATGATGATGAAAATCAACATATTGTGGATGAGCCACAACATTCCCTAAGGAGGTCTACATGAGTCAGATTTTCTCCAAGAAGGTATGATGATTTTGTTTCATTAGTTTCTTTAAGTACTAATGATGATGAACCTTCGTGCTATCAGGAAGCTGTGGAGGGTTCTAACCATGAAAAATGGAAAGAATCAATGAAGGATGAAATGAATGCTTTAGTGAAGAATGCTACATGGGACTTGGTAGAACTTCCAAGAGATAAGAAAACTGTAGGTTGCAAGTGGGTCTACAAGCTAAAGAAGGGTGTTGATGATAAGATAAAGAGGTACAAAGCAAGGTTGGTTGAAAAAGGATATTCTCAGAAAGAAGGTATTGACTTTCATTATATTTTTTTCACCAGTTGTTAAAATCCTTTCAATTCGAAGTATGTTAGCATTGGCTGCATTACTTGATTTGGATTTGGAGCAGCTGGATGTTAAGAATGCTTTCTTACATGGAGATTTGGATGAGGATACTTACATAGAACAACCTGAAGGGTTCATTCAGAATCAAAACAAAAAATTTGTTTGCAGGCTCATGAAATCATTGTATGGTCTGAGGCAATCGTCCAGACAATGGTACAAGAAATTTGACTCTTTCATGATGAGCCGAAATTTACAAGGAGTGAGTATGATCATTGTGTTTACTTTAAGAAATTGAATAATGGCATATTCATTGTTGGTCTCCAGTTTTGACTATGTTTTTTCCTATATTATATCACAAAGACCTCCATTTCCATACCTAGTACCACTCCCTTCTGGCCTTGTTATGACACATTTGACATCTCTTCACCACTAAATGGGGCTACTCAAGGTATTCTTGCATTTCAAGTTATTTTTATGTATTTTGATACTTTAAATTAATATTGAAACTAATGTGGCATGAGTTAGGTACTATTTCGATTTGAAATAGGATTTGCCAGTACTAGGTACCAGCTCACACCCCGTGGAGATACCAACGAAGCTGCTAAAGATCCGCGTGATATGGCCAGAGTGGTAGACAGTGAGATTTACATGATAGATTGAGTCATCACTCATATGCTGATTCAAGGCGAAATTATAGAACTGAGTTGTTAATACTTCATGACTCACACTTCATGACACTACGTGTCACGAAGATGTGAAGACCGTTTTTAACTGATTTCGAGTTATTTTCGGATCTGGGATCCGTTTGAATTAATGTATTTTTGCTTTAAACTATTTTTGAGGAGGATCTATATAAACAGAGGATCACTCCTAAGAAACGTTGGGTTATGTTATGTTATGATACACATTTCTGAATACAATTTGCCTTTGCGTTATGTTACTTTGTTGTCATCTGATTTGAGTTATTTTTCTGAGTAAATGGAGCGTGAAGCATGAACAGTGTTTGCGTAGAATGATCTGAGTAGTTCTGGTTTTCCTTTCGGCGATTGCACCTCTTGGTTGGGCCCGCCAACAGGTTCAAGTTGTTGCTTTTCTCTGTATTAGAGTTAGTTTATTTCAGTATCTTAGTATTTGCATGCATGTTAGCTTATTTGAGTTTGGGAATTAACTTGTTCAGATTTTTGCTTAATTATTCTTCAACTGTATCGTTTCCAGCATATTAATATCTTCTACGTTGATGAGTGTTGAAAGCATGGTTGATTCTTGTAGAATTTAGAGCATGAACTAGGTTTTCTTTGTTTCCAGTTTTCAATCTGAACGTAAATTAGATAGAATGCGAGTTTGAATTTACTTTTCTTTGGATAGGATAGTTAGGTTACTCTGCTTTGTTAGGATAGTTAGGTTGCAATTGAGTTAGAGGAAGCTTCCAGTACCAGTAGGGTAAGTAGGATATTTCTTTATTTTCCTGTGGATAGATTTAGATTTATTTTCGATGCTTAGATTAAAATAATTTTAGGAAATAATCTTTCTGTTATTGCTTAGATAGAAATAGTGATGATAGATAATTACAGATACTAGTAGATATTCTTGTGAAATCACATTAGAATAGAAATAGAAGTACTTGCACTTAAGCACATAACTGTTCTCTTTTGGTGAATTGAATAGGAGATGATAAGTTTCAAGGTAGTCATTAGGATTCAGTTTCTAAGAGTGAGTTTGTGTTTTCTTCTAAGAATAGTCTTTAGATAGGAATTAGAATCTTACCCGCACATACAGTGTAGCAGCTCTAAGTTCACTTACCCTGGTTTGACAATTTAGTGTTTTTAGGTCATTAAAATCTTTAATATAGGAGCCTGAAATTTTTGGCGCCGTTGCCAGGGAGCTGTTTAAAAGGTATGTTAGATAATTGTCTTGATTAGTTTTAGAATGCACTTAGTTTGGTGTGGTATGTTAGCAGGTTGATGATAGGAGTAACTATGGAAACAAGGGGTGAAAACCAGCATATCAGTTATCACAGGTACTCTGAAATTCAATCTTAGTTTCTTTTCCTTCCATTTAGTATGACTTCATGAGAAATAGAGATCATAGAGGTAGATTTAGGAGAAATATAAAACAACAAAAAGAAGAAACCTCCACCCAAAAAGCGATAGAAACTGAGACTAGAATTCTGGCTGAGGAAACCATAGAACAAAACCTAGAACCAGGAAACACCATACATCAACAAATTCAAAATCCGGGTGATTCATCCCTGGATGACATAGTTGATCCAGAGAAAATACAAGCTCTTCTCGGGAACCCTAACTCTGTAGTTTCACATATAACAACTGCAACTGTGGAATCAAAGGCCATAGGATCCTCAAAAGAATCAATAGGGGATAACAATTCTGACAAAAAGAATCCATAAAGGTGGGATTTCACACCCTCACCAAAGAAAGATCGGATTGCATAAACAATTCTTGGTAATCCTTTTACCATGGGAGAAAGAGGGAGAGACTTACATGGGGAACTTCATATTGAAAATGAAGGAGAAGAACAAGCAGAGAATGAGTTAACACTAGAAACCACCTTTGGGTTTCCTATTTTGGATTTAGTCCAGGATGTCAATGTGAAAAATATCCCACTTTTAGCACTACCAACCTTCCATGGGAAAAATAGTGAATACCCAGATGTCTTTCTTTTTGAGTTTGACATCCTGTGCAGAAGTTATAACTATATCCAGGATGCACATAAACTGAAATTATTCCCTGCCACCCTGAAATATTCTGCATTACGTTGGTTCATGAGTTTAGGAGAATACAGCATTAGATCTTGGGAAGATATGAAGGCAAATTTTTTAAAGAAGTACCAGGACTATTGCAGAACCAAGGATTCCCGGAATGACATCTTCAAAATGCAACAACAAGATGAAGAAAGCCTTGAGTATTTTCTAGAAAGATTTACCTATACCCTTCAAAAATCTAAATATAATGATCTCCAGGACAAAGCAATCAAGACTCTTTTCTTAAAAGGAGTTTTGGAGAAATATATTGATACTCTCAATTTAATGGCTTCAGGAGACATTTATCAAAAAAAAATTGAAGCAATTAGTGAACTTTGTAGAACTTACTCAAGAAGTAAGGGGAAAACTACAAAAAGTGTGAGAGAACCAGTCAACAAAAATACCAAAGTACCCACATCTAGTGGAGTTACTAGAGTCGAATTGGGAAACCTTTTGGAAAATTTTAAAATAGATATTTTAGGAACAATTGGCTCTCAATTAGACACGCTGAAGATTAAGAGAAATCAGGAAGAGGAAAACCCTGTCCTAAGCATATTTTGCCCAAAATGCAGAAAAAGGCATCCTCTACGAGAATGTCCTTTGGACAATGTCCCTGTATGTGCAATATGTACTGAAAATCATAAAACAGAAGATTGCCCATCCTTACCTGGATTGAAAGAAATATTCAAAGGGGGGGAAGCTCCAGGGACTCCATCTACACCTAAGAGGCCTTGGCAACCTAGAAATCCAAATGCAAATGCATATCAAGAACCATCCCCACAATCTTACAGCTATTATCCACCCTTCTCTCAACAACAACATCCATGGAACTGACCAAATTGGCCTTCACAAAATGTACCTGCCCAACCTTGGTACCAAGGATGGAGAGATCCGAACTTTGGAAATAACCAACAGTAGCATGCGGTACCAATTTCCCAGAATCCATGCATGCAGTATCCTCCAAATATGCAACAATTATTGCCTGGTTTTACTCCACCTCCGTTACCACCCATTCAACAAACTCCTCAGCAGCCTCAAAATCCACCACGTCCTACCATTTTTCCCGCTCAACCCATTCCAAATCCTAACCACAGACCACCTCTACCACTCCATAATGTTGATTTACAGAATTATCCAGCTTACAACATAAACCCTATTTCTATACAACAAGTACAACTGAGATCTGGAAAAATTTTAAATAAAATTCAGCCCATAACAAAAACAGCACCAAAGGTAATTATCGAAGAACATGAAGATGAGTCTATGGATAATTTATCAAATGAGACACCCCTGAAAGATGTTATCATTCCAAAACATAAAGAATCTGAATCATAGCATAACACACAAACCCAGGTTCCCCAAACACCTCCTTTTTCTTAAAGGTTGCTCATTGAAAAACCGATTGTACAATCTGAGTTTGACATCATGACTGAACTGAGAAATGTCTGTGTTAAGATTCCATTATTACAAGCTATCAGAGATGTTCCCATCTATGCCAAAACCATCAAAGAACTCTGCATTAAGAAACCAGGTTGGAAACAAAAAGATCCACCCACAATACACCTAGTAGGACAGTTATCAAATTATATTTCTGAAACACCTAAAATTGTAAAGTATGCCAACCCAGGGAACCCAATAGTTTTAGTGACTATCAATAATGTTTCTATTGGTAATAATTTAGTCGATCTAGGTGTAGCCATTAATATAATGACCAGCAACACAGTGGAACTGTTACAACTAAATCAATTCCTTCGCCCTACTCTTACAGTTCTTGAACTGGCTGATAGAACCACTATAAAACCTGCTGGAGTTCTTGATGACATCCTTGTGAATTTAGCTTCGTGGGAATATCCTATTGACTTCATGATTATTCATTCAAAGGACCCCACAAAAGGCCATCCAATAATTTTAGGAAGACCTTGGTTGGCCACAACCAACGCTTTCATAGGATGTCGTGGTGGGGATATGTTTATCTCAAATGGTATTTCTTCACAGAAACTTACTCTGTTTCCACCTGCTCGGCCAGTTACAAAATATTTATGGTGGTTGAAGTGTCCCTATTTTGAGAATGATGATGAGGAATCTTTATTCTGTGTTGATGAGTTCCATGCACAGAGGATGACATTTTAAACCAATTTCTTTCTGTGACAGAAAATGTTGAGTTCCCACAAACCTATCTTCAATATGATCAAATTTTCAGAGAGGAATTTCAGGAACAAAGTGATTTATTTTCCTCATTTTCACCATCCATGGTTTTCACTGTTTCTGAGCACTCAGGTCCATATACCATTCCAGTAGAACTTAGTCCAGGTAGATGTCTATACATCAACTCTAAATTGAGTCTCAGTCAATAGGAATAGTTGACGAATATTTTGAAAGAATAATCAGGGGATTTTTCTTGGGAATATACTAATATGAGGGGAGTACACCCTGACACCTGCATTCACCACATCTATATCCAACCATGGATATCCCCAGTAATACAACCACAAATACGCATGAATCCAATCCTAAAAGACTTTGTAAAAGAAGAATTACAGAAATTGTTAAATGTTGGATTCATTTATCCAATTTCTGACAGCAAACGGGTTTCACCTCTTGTTGTGGTACCCAAGAAAATGACAGGGAAATGGAGGATGTGTGTAGACTTTAGGGAGCTGAACAAGGCAACCCTGAAAGACTATTTTCCTTTACCCTTCATAGATCAGGTTTTGTATACCTTGGCTGGAAAAAGATATTTTTCTTTCCTCGATGGATATAGTGGGTACAACCAAATTCAGATTGCTCCTGAAGACTAGGAAAAGACAACATTCACATGTCCTTGGGGAACTTATGCCTATAAAGTGTTGCCTTTTGGATTATGCAACGCTCTTGCGACATTTCAGAGAGCTGTCCTTGGTGTCTTTGCTGACTTAATTCATGACTGTGTGGAGGTTTACATGGACGATTTTACTGTCTATGGTAACACCTTCGAAGAAGCCTTAAGTAACCTGGAGAAAGTCTTGATTCGCTGCCAGGAATCAAATATATCCCTCAGTCACGAAAAATGCAAAATGCTATTAACTGAGGGGATTGTGTTGGGTCACCATCTGTTTGCTAAAGGAATTAAAGTTGACCCAGCAAAAATTGAGGTGATAGTTAATCTTCCCTCTCCAAAAACCCAGAAAGATGTGAGAAGATTTTTGGGGCATGCTGGTTATTACCGTCGATTTATTGAAAACTTCACAAAAATAGCCAGCCCCATGTTTAAACTGTTATCGAAAGATGCATAATTTTGTTGGGATGATAATTGTCAGAGTGCTTTTGAGGATTTAAAAGAAAAATTGTCTATGGCACCTATTCTCAGAGGACCAAATTGGTCCCTTCCTTTCCATATTTCAACTGATGCCTCAGACACTGCTTTAGGAGGAGTGCTTGGGCCAAAAAGAAAATCAACAGAATTATGCAATCTATTTTACCAGCAAAAACCTGACCCCTCCTGAATTGAACTACACAGTAACAGAGAATGAATTTTTAGCAGTAGTTCATTCCATCAACAAATTTCATCACTACATTACAGGATATGAGGTTTTTGTACACACTGACCACTCTGCTATCAAATTCTTGATGAACAAACCAGTTACTATTGGTAGAATCACACATTGGCTTTTACTGCTTCAAGAATTTAACATCACCATAGTTGATCGGCCAGGGAAAGAGAATGTAGTTGCAGATTTTCTTTCTCGTATTCCCCAAGATATTACTGATATCCCAGTGAACGATAATTTTCCTGGTGAACATTTGTTTGCAGTAGCTATTAAGACCCCTTGGTTTGCAGATACAACAAATTACTTAGCTACAGGAAGATTACCAGCTCACTTATCACCACCACAAAAGAAAAGAATTATCCAACAAAATGCTTACTATTCCTGGGTGGGAAGTGATCTCTTTTATACAAGTCCTGATATGATTATTAGGAGGTGTGTCCGGGAAGATGAAATTCTCGATATCTTTTAGGCTTGTCATGATGGGCCATGTGGAGGACATTTCTTTGACAAGAGAACGGCATACAAAGTTTTGCAATCAGGATACTATTGGCCGACACTGTTTAAGGATGCCACGAAATATGTGAGAAGCTGTGACAGTTGTCAAAGGATGGGAAGGCCCACTGCAGTAGACGAGATGCCCTTATGACCACAGGTGGTGATTGAACCATTCGATAAATGGGCACTAGATTTTGTAGGGCCAATTACCCCAATGTCAAGAAAGAAGAAGTACATCTTGGTGTGCACAGATTTTGTGACCATGTGGGTAGAGGCGAAATCCCTATATCAAGCAACTGAAAAATCAGTGGTTGAGTTTATGTATGAAGAGATCTTTACCCACTTCAGTGTTCCACGAGAGATTGTCACCGACCAAGGTGCCCAATTTACTTCCAAATTGATGAAAGAACTCACAGACAAATATGGGATCAAACACTGTAAGTCCTCTCCATACCATCCACAAGCCAATGGGTAAGTGGAATCTACAAATAAAGTTCTAGAAGCTATTCTGACCAAGACCATGCACTTATATCATAAATATTGGGTAGATAGACTTCCAGAGGATTTATGGGCATACAGGACTACATGGAGAAATACCATTGTTCATACTCCTTACGAATTGGTATTTGGTAAGAAAATTCTCCTTCCCATAGAATTTCATATTCATACATTCCACCTAGCAGCAGAATTGGGGTTGAATTTGAGTGAAGCACAGAAACAGAGAGTCATGTAACTTAATGAATTGGGAGAAATGAGGCAAGATGCTCTTCAAATGACCATCCTTGTGCAAATTCAATGCAGCAAATGGCATGACAAATACATCAAGAAAAAACATTTTCAACCAGGGGATTGGGCACTACTTTTCGATTCCAAATACAAAAATTTCAAAGGGAAACTTACAAAAAGATGGTTGGGACCTTATGAAGTAGAAACTGTTTTTGATAACGGTTCTGTCAGGATTAAAACCATAGATGATTCTCAGAACTCCTTTGTAGTAAATGGACATCGATTGAAAGTGTACAACAAACCTTTGACAAAAGATGATTTCTTACAGGAAGTGGCCAAGCAAACAGAACTAAAGATAGTGAGAGAGGAGTCTTCTCCTCCTGGTGATATTTGATCATTAATACTGTTTTAAGATTCTGTAAATAATAAATTTTTAGCAGAAAATAAAAAAAAAATCAAATAATATAAAAAAAAATCATTTATTTTCTTCTTTTTGGATATGTTGATATTTTGTTTTCAGTTTTACAGGTTTTTCAAAGCAAGTACAGAACTGAACTTCATCCTCTCTCGCAACAGGTAAGAAGATAAGACTATTTTATTTCATGAAATTTTCTTATCAATTTAACTGACTTGTTTTGGAATGAATAAATTTGAGCTTGTTTGCTCCCTTTGATTTCTCATTAAAGTATGAAAGGGGCATTTATCAGGAAGGATTATTCTTTACCAGACCTAGTGAATTATTATGGGAAAGAAACCCCCTTAGAGTCTTCTTTTAGCATTTCCTCAGACTCTCCAAACATGAGGAACCAATGAGCATGTACTAACTTGGGCTCATAAAATCCACAAGTAAGCGATTACTGTTTCAAATTTTTTTTATGTCTGCAAGATTTCTATCTGCACTCGCGTTGGATGATGTGGAATACGTTAAGGTCCACCTTCCAACAAATCTCACTCCATCGACATCAACACCTTATCTGGAGAAGTGATTAGAGATTATTTAGCACCCTGGACTCTACATGCCTCAATGGAAGATGTCCTTGCTAACAACCCTGGGAATACACCAATGTCTCTTGGTTGATAGATCCTACAGGTGACTTGACACCAAGACCTCTATTCGTACATGTTAGGATGTGCTGTAGGTACCTTGAGGCCCATTGACATCACTGGTAGGTCATCTCGCATCGGTTAACGACATTCATTAATGGCCAGTAATCCGATGATTTCTGTTTGTGTTCGACTCCAGAACATTCATTCACACAAATCAGAATTGTACCATGAGTTAGAGCTTTGAAGCTGTTGAAGACATGATTTCAGTTGATCTTTTTCAGGACAGAACAAAAGACAGGTTCAGGGATCATCATCAGATAATTTGTTGTTATAAACATGAAGTTTTTCTCAGCAAGATATTATTGGTTCAAATTTCTCTGCAAATTCTTGATTGTTTCATCAGTACCAGTCAGTACTAGCACATAATTCATTAGCTACAGTGGTCATCAGAAATACAAGAGAAATTACAATTTTCGTGCCCTTCAGATCCAGACTTGACTTCAAAAGAAAAATTCTACAACAAGACTTGCATAACAAAGGGGATAGGTAATTTAACTCAGGTATGCTTAGTTCATGTTGATTTACTATATTAATTTACATATTAATAGTTTGAACTAAGAATGCCTTGTTTACTCCATAATGTTTCATCATACCCATGACTTGTACCTAATGAACCAACCCACCTCGACATTTCATATCATGAAAATGCACAACATTACCGGAGCTGATTTCGACATGACTCGTATATGATAACACTCTGCACTCATGTATGGCTATCATCATTTTCCTACACACCATCGATCCCCACGACAATTCAAATGTTCTCCTATGATTTTTCTCCCAACTACTTCCTTCATCACATTCTCTTCCTTTTTCGCCCTCATCTAAATTTCGTTGCTCACCTATAGACCTTCCCTGAGATATCAAGTGGAACCATGGTGGCAAATCGTCATGAACCAGAGACATATGTAGACTTAGAGGCCCTTCCGGAGTATGAGGCAACCAGAGATATTTTTCAGAAAGTAGGATGGGAGTCGTTTCTTAAGAAATTCGATGGATATAATGATTCAATTACGCTTCAGTTTGCTCTGCATTTTCAAGGTGGGTTCGCTAAAGTGGGCGAGCTCGAGTTTGAAGTCACAGAACAATTTATTTCAGAAGCAATTCAACTGCCCACCACTGGTCAGAGATGGACAAAGGGTCAGCCTGTTGACAAGAAGCTCTGCATGCATCTTTTGAAACCACAGTACCGGGAAACACAGTGGTCAGAGGGGACATCGCGGTCATGGTTAGAACCACAATGGGCTCAATTGTTAGCCATCCTCCAATGTTACCTCACTTGTGAAGGACGGTATACAATCGTATTTCCCTGCCATGCCCAACTCTTGCTACATTTCAAAGGTAATCATCTGCTGAACATAGCCTTCTTTCTGTTGAAAAGTTTAAAGAAAATGGCAGAGCAGGTCCGAAAGGCCAAATATTTTTGAGGAAGTCTATTTCATTTTGGTCTTGTTAAGATATTGATTAAGTCTGCACTATTCAAGAAACAAGAAACTTGGGATATGTTCGTTGTCAAAACCCTAGCCTCTGACAAGTCTAAAGATAGAAGTGTTAAGCCTACTCCCCCACAGAAGAAGATGAACTCTAGGAAAAAGAGGGTTAAAACCCCGACCAAAATCTGTGATGACCCTAAGGATATACCAGATAGCACAATTGAAGCCAGTATTGGAAACCCTGATTCAGAACATTCATTTGATGCCCATGGGTCTGATGGAGTGGAAACCAATTATGAAACTGTAAAGAACACTACTCCTACAGAGGCAAATGTTGACATCCCGAATTATTCCCTAGCTGCTGTGAACATTATTGACGTGGAAGAACTGGCAGAGTTGACTGACAAACCTAGGAGAAATCCAAAACGAAAATGTAAAAGCATATTGTCAGATATGGATAACTCTGTGCTCAGTTACCCACCACAAGAGAGGTTAAAAAGTGTGGATGATCATGAGGAGGCTCCAGAGCCCTCTGAAATGACTTGGAATCTGTCCCAATTAATTCAAAAATCCCGTAAAGTGGATCGGCAAGCTACTACACCCAAAGGAATTGAGCAGAATGAGCCAATTCGAGTACCAACAGATACCCCTGATCGGATACATAGAGAGTTCACTCCTGAACCTAGCCCAATTGACAATGTCGATCCAGTTGACACCTATGAACGAAGTCCAGATGAGTTCACTCCTGAACTCAGTCCAGGTCATAATCCCGATCCAGTTGGCACCCCTGCTCAAATTCTAGATGAGTTTACTCATGCATCCAGTCCTCAAACACAGCCAAGACATGATAAAACATTTGATTCTTACTGTGAACTTTCCTCCAGTCGATCCTTGAAACCAATGGTAGCCAGACTAGAAAGCAGGAATAACAGGTTGAAAGAAAGCTACAGGAATACACTATATTGGACCGACATATCAAGACTGAGAATGAACTCATGAAAGTCAGACTAAATCATTTCTTGTCCAAAATTGAAAGATTGAAACAAAAGAATAAGGGTCTTTTGCAGAGGAACAGGAGATTACAGAAGACTACTAGGAAGCATATCATCATCAACCGAGTCCTCAAGAAGGAAATCAAAAACCTGAAGAAACATGAGAAGTTACAAATGTTGGTTGCAGCTGCTGCAACGCTCTGATTGCTACCAGTCTTTGACTTTTTGTTGCCTGAGGACAGGCAAAGACTTCAATTTGGGGGCATGTTGGTCTCCAGTTTTGACTATGTTTTTGCCTATATTATATCACAAAGACCTCCATTTCCATACCTAGTACCACTCCCTTCTGGCCTTGTTATGACACATTTGACATCTCTTCACCACTAAATGGGGCTACTCAAGGTATTCTTGCATTTCAAGTTATTTTTATGTATTTTGATACTTTAAATTAATATTGAAACTAATGTGGCATGAGTTAGGTACTATTTCTATTTGAAACAGGATTTACCAGTACCAGGTACCAGCTCGCACCCCGTGGAGATACCAATGAAGCTGCTAAAGATCCGCGCGATATGGCCAGAGTGGTAGACAGTGAGATTTACATGATAGATTGAGTCATCACTCATATGCTAATTCAAGGCGAAATTATAGAACTGAGTTGTTAATACTTCATGACTCACACTTCGTGACACTGCGTGTCACGAAGATGTGAAGACCATTTTTAACTGACTTTGAGTTATTTTCAGATCTGGGATTCGTTTGAATTAATGTATTTTTTCTTTAAACTATTTTTGAGGAGGATCTATATAAACAGAGAATCACTTCTAAGAAACGTTGGGTTATGTTATGTTATGATACACATTTCTAAATACAATCTGCCTTTGCGTTATGTTACTTTGTTGTCATCTAATTTGAGTTATTTTTATGAGTAAATGGAGCGTGAAGCATGAACAGTGTTTGCATAGAATGATCTGAGTAGTTCTGGTTTTCCTTTCAGCGATTGCACCTCTTGGTTGGGCCCACCAACAGGTTCAAGTCACTGCTTTTCTCTGTATTAGAGTTAGTTTATTTCATTATCTTAGTATTTGCATGCATGTTAGCTTATTTGAGTTTGGGAATTAACTTGTTCAGATTCTTTCTTAATTATTCTTCAACTGTATTGTTTCCAGCATATTAATATCTTCTACATTGATGAGTGTTGAAAGCATGGTTGATTCCTGTAGAATTTAGAGCATGAACTAGGTTTGCTTTGTTTCCAGTTTTCAATCTGAATGTAAATTAGATAGAATGCGAGTTTGAATTTACTTTTCTTTGGATAGGATAGTTAGGTTACTCTACTTTGTTAGGATAGTTAGGTTTCAATTGAGTTAGAGGAAGCTTCCAGTACCAGTAGGGTAAGTAGGATATTTCTTTATTTTCCTGTGGATAGATTTAGATTTATTTTCGATGCTTAGATTAAAAGAATTTTAGGAAATAATCTTTCTGTTATGGCTTAGATAGAAATAGTGATGATAGATGATTACAGATACTAGTAGATAGTCTTGTGAAATCACATTAGAATAGAAATAGAAGTACTTGCACTTAAGCACAGAACTATTCTCTTTTGGTGAATTAAATAGGAGATGATAAGTTTCAAGGTAGTCATTAGGATTCAGTTTCTAAGAGTGAGTTTTTGTTTTCTTCTAAGAATAGTCTTTAGATAGGAATTAGAATCTTACCCGCACATACAGTGTAGCAGCTCTAAGTTCACTTACCCTGGTTTGACAATTCAGTGTTTTCAGGTCATTAAAATCTTTAATATAGCAGCCTGACATTCATTATCTTAGTATTATATGTTGATGATATGTTTTTAGCAAGCAAAACCATAACTAATATCAAAAGGTTAAAGGCTGAAATGGCTAGGACATTTGATATGAAAGATCTAGGAGCAGCAAAGCAAATTTTGGGCATGGAGATATTCAAAGATAAGAGGAATGGTAAGATTTGGTTGTCACAACAGAATTATGTCGAGAAAATACTTTTGAGGTTTGATATGAATAGTGTGAAACCGGTTTCTGTACCTTTAGCTTCCCATTTTAAGATTTCTTCAAGTTTATTTCCTAGTACAAAAGAAGAAAAGGAACATATGTCTCGAATATCGTATGTTAATGCAATAGGAGGCTTAATGTATGCAATGGTTAGTACAAGACCAGGCATTTCACATGCAGTTGGGGTTGTCAGCAGATATATGGAAAATCCAGGTAAAGAGCATTGGGCAACAGTGAAATGGGTACTTCGGTATCTGAGGGGCACAAGTGATTACTGTATCACCTATAATGGTGGTTGTGAGTTAGTATGTGGATATGTTGATTCTGATTTTGTAGGTGATTTGGAAAAAATGAGGTCAACTTCAGGATATGTCTTTACTGTTGCAGGTGGATCTATTAGTTGTATGTCAAAGCTACATAACATTTTTGCTTTATCCACTACAGAAGCAGAATACATAGCTGCTTCACATGCTTGCAAAGAGGCGGTTTGGTTAAAAGGTTTGTTTAGCGAGTTTGGAAGGATGAAGAACAAAGTAAAGCTACTTTGTGATAGTCAAAGTGCTATTCACTTGGCCAAGAATCCATCCTACCGCAATAAAACTAAACATATTCCTATTCAGTACCATTTTGTAAGACATGTCATCAATGAAGGTGGAGTTTCTCTTGAAAACATTCATACAAAAGAGAACTCTGTAGACATGTTCACAAAACCAATACTTTTAGAGAATCTATGATGGTGCTTGGCTTCTCTTGGCTTGCAGAAAAGGTGATGAAAAAAAGAAGGAGCAAGGTATAAGGTTAATTATTGTCAAGGTGGATATTGTTGGAATTTGGTGACAACAAATTCCTCCAAGAATGGATTTTAGATCCTATTATTCAACATTGGTTGTAACTAATGAGACCAATTTAGAATATGTATATGAGCGCATTCAATAGTCAGTTTCTCATGTAACTTGCTATAAATTCATGTATGCCCGTAGAGGCTAGGAGTGAGATGAGTGGAGTGAGCTCGTTGTAACTCTTCATGCTATGAACAATAATAAAACCAATACCTATGCTTGGTGGACGTAGCCCAACGATTGGGTGAACCACTTAAATGCTCGTGTTTTATGTTTGATCTGTTTATGTAATCTTTTTGTTGCATATTAGTTTTCGATTTGGTGGCTGCAGGGTTAAAAATGGGATTCTTCCTCTGTTCTATCTTCATTTACATCGAAATCTCTCTCATACATGAAGTCCAACAGAACCTTTGGTAAGTACCCAAAACATGTCTCAAAAGGTGAACTCTGAGTGGAGGAATGTAAAGTTAGGTTGTACACATGTTGTGCATAGGGTATCTGTTCATCCCATACCTTTGGACGCTTATTGTAGCAGCCTCGAAGAAAAAGTACCATTGTTCAGTTTACCACTTATGTCTGTCCGTCGGTCTGCGGATAGAAAGAAGTGATCCTCTTCAATTTGGTGTCCATCATTCTCCACAAGCTAGTCCAAAAGTTCCCAAGGAATCGAGTATCTCGATCTGAGACGATAAATGTGGGTAATCCAAAGTGAACCCAAACATGATGAAATAAGAGATTAGAAATATTCTCAACAGTGATCTACTTTTTACAAGGCATCAAGATACACATATTGTTGAACCTATCCACTACAACATACAAATAATCATGACCCCCTTTGGTCATGGGTAAACCCCCTACAAAATCCATGGATATACGTTCCCATGGATGGGATGGAACAAGAAGTGGTGAGTATAGCCCCGGTTTTCTATTAGTGGGCTTACAAGTAGAACACATCACACACCCCTTTACATATTTAGTTACAATTTCTTTCAATTGAGGTCAGTAACAAAACCTCTGGAAATGAGCCATAGTTTTTCCTACCCAAAAATTTCCAGACACAAGAGAAGTATGAGATTTTTGTATTACATGGACTCATTCACTTGTAGGAATAAATAGCTTTCCAAGATGGTAAAGTAACCTTCTTTGCAGACAATAGTTCTCTAACTGTGCACCAAGGGTTAGCTTCGTATATACTTCTTTAAAATATTCGTCGATGGCATATTTTTCTTTATAGCTATCATGAGATAAAGAACCATTCTTCAAAATAATAGAAGCAACAATAGGAGGTATAGAAATCATATCAACTACCTTGTTACTTGTACCCTTTTGTACTTGATTACCAAGTGAAATTGTTGTAGAAAACCCATCCACCTGTAGTGTCGATATTGTTGCAATTTGGTTTGTGCTTGAAGATACTGCAAGCATTGGTGATCTGTATGTATGATGGTTTCCTTCCCTAACAAGTAGTTCTTCCATTTCTTTAAACTATGGACTAATGCATACAACTCTTTATCATATGTAGGATAGTTAACAACAACTTGGTTAAAATTTTCATAGTGGTAACAAATAGGCTTACGATATTGCATTAGTACTGCACCCATGGCATATCCGCTAACATCTGTCTCGATCTCAAAAGGATGTTGAATATTCGATGATGCTAATACTGGTGTGGTACTGATCTTTCCCTTCAAAGTGTCGAAATATTTTTAGTGCTTTCCTTCCCATTGAAAAGTGTTCTTCACATTGGTTAAGGCATGTAGAGGAGCTTCTATGAAGGAGAATTTGGGAATGAATCTCCTTCAATACTAGAATGCACCTAAGAATATTCAAGCTTCGGTTACACTTTTGGCTTAGGCCAATTTATTATTACATCAATTTTGGAAGAGTCAATTTTCAATTGTCCTCCTCCTACAATATGACCTAAGTATACAAGTGCAGTCTTTCCAAATTCACATTTAGCCAATTTTACATACAACGTTTCCCTTTGCAAAGTATCCAATACTTTCTTTACATGCATCACATGCTCATCCCATGTCCTGCTAAAAAAAATAATTTCATCTAAATATACAATCACAAAGTCATCTATGAAAGGCCTGAATACATCATTCATCACACACATGAAAGTTGTCAGAGCATTACAAAGCCCAAATGACATAACCAACCACTCAAACAATGCTTGTTTGGTTTTAAAGACATTTTTCCAAGTATCCTGTTCTACGACTCTGATTTGATGATATCCACTGTGCAAATCCAACTTAGTGAAATAGAAAACATTATTCAACTGATAAAGTAAATCATCTACGTGAGTAAGAAGGTATTGATTTTTCATTGTGATTTTATTTAAGGCCTGGTAATCGACACACATTCATCATGTGCCATCCTTATTTGGCACCATAACGATCGGAGAACCACAAGGAGATGAACTGGGCTTGATGACCCCTTCATCTAATAATCTATGTACCTGCTTCTTGATCTTTGTCATCTCCACAACTAACATCATGTACATGCCCACATTAGGCAAAGGAGAATCCCGCTGAAGATGTATCTCATGTTGGATTCCCTCTTAGGAGGTAATCCATCTGGTTCCTGAAAAATATCATCATACTTAGAAACAATATCAATTAATTCCTTTTTATGATATGGATCACACCCTTGGAAAGTGTTGGACGTCCCAACATATTTATCTCTGATGGCCATGAGTACATATCTCTTATTAGTGTTTATGAGTCTTTTCGTTTGTCATGCACTAACAAGTGTTGTATTTACTCTCATGCTATGAGATCTAACAATATATTCCACTCCCCCCTTAGTGGAATATATTGGTTTGAGAACCTCTTTAACATTTATCTGATATACTTGGTTTGAGAAATAAAAATTTCTTGGTTGCTTTGATGTATCTGAAGTCCCAACAAGAAGGATATTTCTCCAAGTAACGACATTTCAAATTCGTTTTGCATGTTTTTTGCAAATTTCTGGCTTAACCTGCCATCATCACTACTAAAAATAATATCATCAACGTAAACTTCAATTAATAAAATATTACCTTGACTTACCTTGATTTAGAGGTTGCTGTCTGCACTTCCTTTTCTGAACTCTGCCTGCTGCAGATACTTATCCAGTCTGGAGTACCATGCTCTAGGAGCCTGTTTTAGACCATACAAGGCCTTCTTTAATTTACATACATAGTCTGTGTTCTCTGACAACTGAAATCCTTCTGGTTGTTCAATGTAGACTTCTTTTTCAAGTTCTCCATTCAGAAAAGTTGATTTTACGTCCATCTGATATACTTTAACATTTTTGAAGCATGCGTAAGCTAAAAGCAAATAGATTGCTTCCATTCTGGCAACTGGGGTAAATGTCTCTTCAAATTCGATTCCTTCATTCTGTGCATATCCTTTACATACCAATCTAGCTTTGTTCCTTGTAATATGTCCATCTTCATTTAATTTATTCCTAAAAACCCATTTTGTGTCGATCACATTCTTATTCTTTGGTCTTGGAACCAAGTCCCAAGTGTCATTTTTCTCTATTTGATCCAATTCTTCATCTATGGTCTTATTCCAAAATTCATCCTTGCTGGCTTCTTCAAAATAGTTTGGTTCAATTGTAAATAAGAGTGCTAGGTGTGTTTGTTCTGGTAAATGGATTTTTCTTCTAGTCTCAACTCCTACATCTTTATTTCCAATAATATGATCTGAAGAATGATTCTTCTGTACTCGTTTTCTAGGTGTCTTTGGAGATACTTGTTGAACTTGCTTTTCTACTTCTATCAAATTCTCTTCGTCTTCATCTTCCTCTTCTTCTTCTTCAAAAAGTTGTTCCATTGATTTGTTTTCTTCTTTGTTTGATTCTAGTCTTCCTATTTCATCAATTGTTACGTTGATGCTTTCCACAACTTTTTTTAATCTTAGATTGTAACACTTGTATGCTTTCCTTGTACTTGAGTAAACAACAAGTATTCTTTTGTCCACATGAGAGTCAAACTTTCCCATTCTGCCATCTTCTCTTTTGATGTAGCATTTGCTTCCAAAAACTCTGAAGTGTTTCACATTTGTTGGTCTTCCTTTCCATAGCTCGTAGAGATTTTTATCAGTTTTGTTTATGAGCATTACTCTATTTTGAATGTGAACTGTTGTATGCACTGCCTGTGTCCAAAAAATATTTGTCGGCTTTGAATCCATTATCATTGTTCGAGCCATTTCTTGTACTGTCCTGTTCTTTCTTTCAACAACTCCATTCTGTTGAGGTGTCCTAGTGGCGGAAAATTGTATTTTTATTCCATGATTTCTGCAGTAGTCCATAAATTCCTTTTAGGTGAATTCTCCTCCATTTTCTGATCTTAAGCATTTTATTCTTGAATCTATCTCATTTTCAACCATTTCCATGTAGATCTTGAAATTTTCAAAATCTTTTGATTTGTTCTCGAGAAAACAAACTGCATTCATTCTTGTATAATCATCAACTAATAACATAAAATATCTCTCACCTTTTAAGCCTTTTGTTGTAGTTGGTCCAACTAGATCATTATGCACAATTTCTAGTGGTTTTGTTGTTGAATATTCCTCTGATTTGAACCTGGTCTTTGTTTGTTTTCCTTGTTGGCAATGCTTGCATAAAGTGTTGGTTGGTTTCGTGATCTGGGAAATTTCTCTGACTGCTTCTCTTTTGCTGACTTTGATAAGATTATCAAAATGCATGTGACTCATTCTTCTGTGCCATAGCCAACTTTCATCTTCCTTTCCTAGACAACACTTTTCATTTCCAATTTCGCTTAACACATATATGTTGCTT
>ML781807.1:773327-875399 GCA_009831015.1 Picea engelmannii
TGTCGGTTATTGCCCAGTTCATGAATTATGTCGATTTTATTGCGTCTCTGTCCATTGACTGTGTGAAGATTTCTGAGTCAATATGGTTTCATCCGATTACAATGGAAGTTATTTGCGCATCGTGTTTGTAATTAAGAGATATCTACTGTTGTGATTAAAATTGGTAAATGATAACCATTGTTTTCGGTTATACCTGTGAAATGTTTGAAACCCAGCGAATGAATCCCGTGACTGGATTTTATGGATATAGTTATGCATGAAATCATGACAAGCTTTCTATATTGGCAGTGAATTTAACGATATGAATCCTATGCAAATTGTTAACAATTGTATCTCATACGATTTGGTTTATCATCGATTATATTCATGAAACAGTTTTGTTAAGATTTGATTCAATCTTATGTTAATTGGAAAACAGAGCACATCTACTCAGTCCCGATTGTATCTTGTTTGATTTGGTTTGATTTAAAGGATTATTTTTATTGAACCGTTTGATTATTAAAAGATCATTTGATTCGATTCGATTTGATTATATATCTGGTCCTGTTTACTATTCTAGACCAGCTACAGAATTAGAAGATTCTGTAGCTGAGTCTATAGAAGTCATTTTTTTATTATTTTCTTAATAAAATACTCCTCTAACTTGATCTTTGTGTCTAATACAGGCAAATTCGAATTGGTAATGGATATGAGGAGCAGTTGGAAGATATCTTAATGATTTCATTTTCATTTTTAGTTACTTAGTTTAAGGGATTTTGGGATTATTCCCAGATTGTGTAAACTTATTTGAATTTATTCACAAGGATGTTTTACCTTGTGAGAAACCTATATAAACCTATGGTTTTGTAATAATCAATCATCCTCAGTTGGGGGAGAACCAGGATATAGAATTTTGATTCAAATTGGAGCAGAACTGGTGTCTTGTCATAGCTTTTGCTTTTCAATATATCAACACTTTGTTCCATGTTTTGTATATCATATTGTTTATGGTTTAGTATTACTTTGCTATCTAAATCAAATTCAAGTGATATGATTTTATTTCTGTTATCTATATCTTGTCTCTTCCAAATAGTTAAAAGACATAACAGTTGTAGATTTTGTTTGTGGATGATAGCTTTGTCTTCTTCATGAATTGAATTGTAATATATAAATTTGCTGCACAATAGGTTTCCCTTTTGCAGGAATTTATAATCAGAAAATTGTTATGATTTCTTTTATGTTTTGTTTGTCCTGCAACATACTTCAGGAAGCTTTATAGCTGATCCTTTGCGAGAAGCTTGAGGGCTAAATGGTGTGAATTTCTTCCTCCAATCAGCTTAAGAAGCAATCATACACAGGACAGACCTGGAGCGTTTCCAGGTTAATTAGTGTAGTTTACTGTTTTCATTAAGTAATTTAATATAGATATAATCTTAATATTAGATCGTTTAATTTCAGAAATATATATTAGATTGTTGAATTTCAGTTAGCTTTATTTCTTTTTCATAAATACAAAAATAAAAAAAGAGACCCTTGGCTGTCTCAGGGCAGCAATCACATGAGTTTTGCAGGTTTTAATCAAATTTGTAGTTTGTCCATATTGTATATTTGTGAATAAGGAACATCATAGCTGATAATTAGGTAGTTGATTTGAGTTATTATAATGATAGTTAGTATCTTGAATATATATAAGTAGTTAGTAATTTCTAGTTAGATTAGTGTAGTTAGTTTATGTTGCTTTATTAGTTTCTAGTTTCCATTAATAGTTTAGTTCTTTGTCTTTGTTTTATTAGTTTCTAGTTTCCCTTTAGATTTCTTAGCTCAAATCATTTCTCTTTGGTTTCCATACGAGACCTTAGGGCGGCCAACGAAGCCGTTAAACTCGTCAGGGTGGTTCATTCCAAACGGATTGGGTTATTAGACAACCCCGGACCTGTTCCACTCTCTTAATTGACGGACGGTCGTTTTCGCCCGTCAACAAGTTTCTATGCGAACCTCGAGGAAGGTACATTAGAGCGTTGTATATTTCAATTAAGATATTGCTATACAATAAAGTTGTAATGACAATGGAGTCAGACAACTAAACTTCCCTACGTGCATGGGGGAAGGGGGGAAGCACTGATAGGAAGAGAAGAAATGGAAGGAGGAAAGGATAAGGGAATGAAGGAGGAACCCTTGGACTCGATCATGATGGATGACGACTAGATCAGGTGTATCTTGGACACAACTTGGAAGATGCGTAGTGGAGTACCCTACCAATACAAGTTAAATACCAAGAAGAGAGTCATAGCCATGAGGGAAGGCTTGGAAAGTGATGAGGAAGAGGTAGAGGATCTCTGGGCTATAGAGAATATTGAGGAAATCCTGCATGCAACATATTATAGGAAGACGAGAGGTCCAAGAACGGAAAGAGAAGGAAACAATCCTATCCATATTAATGTCAATGTGGAACCAAAAAACCCATGTGTGACTAATACACCAAAGAGAACACCACTGTTTAGACAATCGAAGTTCAGAAGTAGTCAGATAACAGGAAGTACATCTACACAAGGAGAAACAATTGGAGGAACCAGTTCAGGAAGCACTAGCTAGGTATCTACATTGTGTGGAGGTAATAGTTCAACATTTAGAATGGAAGGACACAATCCCACCATCAGGTTACCTGAATTTAAAGGAGAAGCATCAGAGGACCCGGAAAAACATTTGTTCATCTGTGAGAAGTTTTGGGAAGAAAAACAAATCACAAACGAAGACACTAAACTGGAACAACTAGTGATTACACTAAGGGATCGTGCACTAGATTGGTATATGAGTTTATCTACGAAAAATCCACTAGGGACAACCGGAATAATTGTGAACATCAAGAAACTACTGATAAACGAGTTCTACAAGCCGAGTTTAGAAGATTAGTACATGAATGAGATGATTGAAATTAGACAAAAACCGGGAGAATTCGTATGGCAGATTGACCAAATATTCAAGCGACTGAAGGGGAAGTTGAAATATATCATGAATGATATGCAACATAGATGCCTATTCATCAATTCACTCTTACCACACTTAAAATATCCACTCTGAAAACAAAATTTTTAGGCACAGGCAGAGGCTATGCAGGAAGCCTTGCAACTAGAAGAAAACTAGTATCAATAGACATATATAGCTATCGAAGAACTAACAGAGGATTTGAAGAACTTAACATTACAACTCAACTAGAATAAGAATAAGGATAAATGAGAAGTTGTTTGGTGTACCACATGAAGGACGAAAGGACACCACAAGAATGAATGTCCAACATTCGCGTAGTATATAGAAACAGGAATTCCAAATACGTTACCAACATGAGGATTATGGTGTGAAATGTGAAGGAAACCAGGTCACGATCCATATCACTGCTTGATGATGCAGACATACCAGACAGTCACAAAGATTTGCTATTGCACCCTTTTCAAGTTAGTGGGTCACAACGACAAAGATTGTAGAACTATGGAGTTGATGAGAGAGGACATCAGATGCATATAGAGTGCAGGTAGAAATGATGATTGGGAAATCCACACCACAGTTTAATCAAATTCCAACTCCATACAAAATTACAAAACAACAGTATAATAATGTGTAGCAACCATATAATAACGCACAACCACAATACAACACAACACAACCTCAGTACAATACCGCAAAGTATGATCAGATGCCTCTATATAACATGTCGATTGGAGATCGAGCAGGCTATAGAGGTGGAGGACGAGCATGAGAATCTCGTTGATGAGGTTGAGGACCAGTCATATGTCACAATTTTCAACAACTGGGACATTATGCAAGGGAATGTCTGCTTCCACCAGCAACGTGTATCTATTTTCACGCATTAGACCATGATACAGAAGAATGTCCGACACTATTAGTAAAGATTCAGGAAAAGAGAAACCAAAACAACCAAAATGTTCAATGGATCTTAGCCGAAACAAGGGATAAGGATGGAACATCAACTTCATTACTCGTGGAGGAGCTAAAACAAGAAACGATACAGTCTGACAAGAACCAATACAAAACTAGTGGGTGAAGAAGAACATTGTACCAAGGAAGCAGTTCGATGCACAGAAGGAGAAGGAGATATTTAAGCAAGCAAGATAAGAGTTTCATAAGGAATACAAGGCATCGACTTCAACTAAGCAGAAAATCAAGGAAGCATGCCTCTGCTATTAGATCATACCAACAAAATGCAATCCATGGGATAGGTAAGTACAATCAAAGGATTTTTGCAATCATGTGTAAAAGTATTAAATGATCCATCATCTGTGAAAATATTGTAAAACATACTAGAAAAATGTAGCATCGAGACAAAAGAAAAACTAGAACAAAATACAGTCAATCACCTACATACAAGGAGAAGAACGAGTAGGGAGTTCAGACTGAATGCCAATATTAGAGATTTCAACATAGGAGATATCATACTAGACCTAAGATATGAAGTTAATGTATTACCAAAAAAGACATGGCAATGCATGGGAGAGCCCACACTAGATATTCACCTGTTCAACTGAAAGTAGCAAACCAACAAAGAGTCCTACCAATCAGTATATTGAAAGGAGAAACAATAGACCTGGATGGAGTGCGCACTAAAGCAGATTTTGAAGTCATTGAAATAGTGGACAACACAACCCCATATCCAGCATTGATTGGTTTGGATTGGGAAATTGACAACCATGCCATAATTAACTTAAAGACAAGAAAAATGACATTCAAGTCAAGGGAATACAGGGTCATTGCACCATTAGACCCATCAGAAGGGGAAAGGTTTGTAGAACCTACTCGCTTAGACTTAGAGGAAATTAGCTAGTTGTACAGAACAACTACGCACGATGTTACACATTATTTTCTTCATCCCTATGATCGTTAATGATGTAAACATATCTTTTGCCTTCAGAGGGGTCAATGGCCTAAGTTCCTAAAGAAGGAAGGCAGAAGAACTTTTCCTGAGAGAAAATGTTGGATTCTCCTTTGTAAAAACATTATAAAAAGGGAAGTTCGCAGGTTGCTATATAGGCAGAGTGCGAGAATGACCAATTCTCACAGGTTTCACTATAGCCAGGGTGCAAATAGTTCGCAGGTTGCACTATAGCTAGGGTGCGAGAATTCCAGCACGTGGGAAAAACTAGTGTTTTCTCGAATATTCTAGAAGGAGAAACTTCCATGGTGAGGTGGCATCCGAATGGTTTGGATCTTACTCGCTTTCATGATTTAGTGGGATCATCCTAACCTCCTCACCTTATCCTCTTCAACTTATAAAAGGAGAGGATCTCTCATGGAGAAGGGGTTCTTTGGCTTGGAATTATTAGCTTGATTAGAGCGGCTTTGAGATTTGCTTTGTCAAGATAGATTGTGAGTAGCTATCAGATCTATGGTTTCAGAATCCTTGGAGCAAGAAGTGTGTGGGGAACGAAGGACAGGTTGAAGGGACCTTACGACATCAAGGCAATGGTTGTAATCTCTCTTTCACATTTAATATAATACAGTAATGTGTTTCTTTCCCATAAAGATGATGTCTCTTTATTACATAACTCATTGATCATATGTATAGACTAGCTATTGAATATATTGATTTGCTTTCACTTCGATTGGTTTGTACTGTTATGATCTGAACGGCACAAGAGTGTTGGAGCGAAGCTTGGAACAACAGAGACCTAAGGAAAGCATTCATAAGGTATGTGCATGATCCTAGTCTCTTAGTTCATTCAATAGTCTAGATCTAGGGAAAGTGTATCATTCTGTCCTGTTTTGTTCTAGATCCAGGTGGATCTAGGGAGATCGGTTTGTGTCCACACTTATGGATTTATTCAATGACACATTATGAGGATTACGTAAACCCAATTGAAAACAAAATATTCAGTTGGCAGAGAATTACTTCATGTGCAACATACTTAGATAGTGGTTTAGAGAACTGGCAACAAAGGCTACACAAAGTATCCATGAGAAGATGTGAAATAATAGACCACACAATAAGATAGGTCGACAAATAGTTAAGGGAACCACCTAGTTTCCACAGAGTAAATTATTTGGAAACATTCTTGGCACAATATGAAGATGAAGTACTAGAGAATCAGAGTCTGTTAGCACTTGACATAACACTCAAGGCTACACCAACAAGATGGTGGGGTGCACACAAAGAGACAATCACAGACTAGTACCAATGTAAGCAGTTACTACACATAAGGTTTAGTGTAGAGTAGAAATACAACAAGCATCAGAAGTACGATGGACAGGGGGCACCAAAAGAACACTTGGAGAAGTGCATAACACTGTGGAAAATGATGCCCCCAGAGGTATGGTCTCATCATTTCATACAAACTTTAGAGGGCATACCAACAAACTGGTACATAGACCATGAACTACGCAAAGGAACTTTGACCTGGACGACATTGAAAAATAATTTTACAGTCACTTTCTCATTCGAGCATGAGAACCCGAACATAGATGCAGTTCTTAAATGGATAAGAGGGGTGATATTTATCAAGGAACCATAATTAAAAATTATAACAGAAGAACAACAATGAAATAAACAAACAATCAAGGAACTGTTGTCATGTTACCATGTGCAAGAGGAAGAACCAGGTAAAGATAATATGTGCGATATTCAAATTGAAGAA
Organism: Picea engelmannii; assembly: GCA_009831015.1. Lineage (NCBI taxonomy): Eukaryota > Viridiplantae > Streptophyta > Pinopsida > Pinales > Pinaceae > Picea > Picea engelmannii. The sequence goes on from ML781807.1 coordinate 779,948, forward strand.
GCAGAAGGTGAACGAGAAGTGGAGGGACTAACTATCGAATCATAAGTTATTTCCACACTAATAAAGGTAAATAAAGTCAACATTGGGACAATTGAGAATCCAAAAATGGCCAGCATTGGAGACTACTGGGATGAGCAAACAATAGAAAGAATAACAAAGTTACTACACGAGTACACCGACCTGTTTCCCACTACATTTACAGAAATGAAGGGTATAGATGAATAGCAATGAGATATGAATATACCACTCATACATAAAGTGAGATTGATTAGACAGTGACCATATAGACTGAATCCAATATATAAGAAAAAATTCAAAGCTGAGATCGACATGATGCTCGAAGCCATAATCATAGAACCAGTCGAAGAATCATAATGGATAAGCCCGATGGTAGTGTAGGACAAGAAACACGGAGGAATAAGGATATGTGTCGACTTGAGGAAGTTGAATGATGCATGCCTACATGACCCATTCCCCACACCTTTCATGGATGAAGTGTTTGAGAACATAGGTGGACATGAAACCTACTCATTCACTGATCGATTCTCAGGCTACCATTAGATCAATATAACATAGGAAGACAGATACAAGACCACCTTTGCGATAGAATGGAGATCTTACCAATACATAGTCATGCCGTTTGGACTGAAGAATGCACCAACACTATTTTCCAGAGTAGTCATCACCGCGTTTAAGGAATTCATCCACCAGTTTCTTGAGGTATACTTGGACAATTGAACAATCTATAGTCATTTGAAAGGACATGTAGAAGTATTACGACTAATGTTAGAAAGATGTAGATAGTTCCAGATATCATTAAACATAAATAAATGCATATTCAGAACACTATTTGGGATACTATTGGGTCATATAGTATGCAAAGAAGGTTTACTAGTAGATCCTGCAAAGATTGCAGTGATTGTTAACTTTCCACCACCAAAAATAGTCCATCAACTAAGAGCGACGTTGGGACACACATGATACTATAGGAAATTTATCAAAGGGTATGCGTAGATTACTGAACCAATGGAAAAACTGTTAAGAAAAGATACAAAGTTTCAGTGGAACGATGAGTGTCAACATGGTCTGGACACCCTGAAGGAAAAGATGGTCACCGCACCAATATTGTTATTTCCAGATTGGGAGAAGACATTCCACGTGCATGTAGATGCATCAACCATAGAACTTGGAGCTATCTTTGCGTAGCCAGGAGTGGGGGACTTGGATCACTCGATAGCATTTGTGAGCATGAAACTATTAGAATCGGAGCAGAACTATAACACTATAGAGAGAGAAGGCCTAGCTATGGTCTACGCACTGCAAAAGTTCCAACATTACTTATTGGGAAAACACTTTAAGATGTTCATATATCACTCAGCCCTTAAATACCTAGTCAACAATCCAGTGTTGGGGGGCAAAATCTGTCGATGTTTACTACTATTTCAGTAATTTGAATTTGAAGTAATATTCAAGCTAGGAAAACTGAATGCAGGACCTGACCACCTATCAAGGGTCATAAATGGAGAATAACCTATGAATTCAGAAGACAAATTTTTGGATGCACAATTATTCTTAGTCTAGATCGTTGATGAATACTTCATAGATATCATTCAATACTTGAGCACAGGTACTACACCGCAATAATATAACCATGTGCAGAAGAAAATCCTGGTAGTTCGAGCTGCAGACTATCAATTGATCGTTGGAAACTTATACAAAATGGGTGCAGATAGCATTTTACAGAGATATGTTTTATAACATGAAAGACTGATAATATTAATAGAATCCATGAGGTAATATCAGGAGGACATTACAATGGAAAAGATACCATGCAAAAGGTATTACACGCAAGACTATGGTGACCGATGATTCACAGAGACTCGAAGGAGTACTGTGAGAGATGCAATGTCTTTCAAAGTGTAGGTAAACCCAACAGAAGGGATGAGATTCCATTACGACCACAAGTAACATTGCAGGCATTTGATAAGTGGGCAATAGAATTTGTGGGCCCAATCAACCCACCATCAAAAAGAACATGAGCTAGGTACATTATCACCGTGACAGAGTACCTAACAAGATGGGTGGAAGCCGCACCAGTGAAATATTGCAATGCACAAACAACAATACACTTCTTATTTGAACAAGTAATCACTCAATATGGGTGCCCAAGAGTTTTGATGAAAGACAAAGGCACACACTTCATAAACAAAACCATCAGCACTATGACTAAAGATTTTGAAGTTCATCATCAAAAGAGAACACCATATCACCCGTAGGAAAATGACACAGTGGAAGCATTTAACAAAATCTTGGAGAATGTGTTGACAAATATCTAAATGTCAACAAGGATGACTGGGACCTCAAAGTACCGACAATATTATGGGCCTATAGGAATACGTGCAAAAATTTGACATGGAACACGCCATTTAAACTCGTCTATGGCCAAGAATTAGTGGCGCCATTAGAATTTTTTGTACCGGGCTTGCGCGTAGCTACAATCACACATATGACAGAACAAGGTGTAGTACAAGAGTGTCTAAATTAGTTAATGATCATGGAGGAATATCAGATCCTAGTAAGATGTCACCAACAAGTTCAGAAAGAAATGGAAAAATCTTGGCATGATAGACACGTCAAGAAGAAAATGTTCAAGGAAGGAGACCTAGTATTAATGTATGACAAAAAATCATTTCAGTACCCAAGAAACCTAAGGATGCACTGGCTAGGACCATACAAAGTAAAATCTGTCACAGATGGAGGAGTTGTACAGTTGAGAGACTTATCAAGCATAGAACTCAAAGGGATGATCAATGGGAGATGATTGAAGCTGTACAAGGATAGTTGACCACCCACCACACATTAATATATATATATATATAGTATATCAAAAGGAACCAAAAGAGGCATAGTGCATTGGAGACAGAAAGGGAACACATGGGAACAAAAACTCAGCGAGGAGAAGGACAATGACCAGATAAAATGGGAAGGAAACTGAAAGATGACAACAACAGTATGAAATGACAGAGTAGGAGAAATTGAATGCCAGAAAGGACCGATGGGAAGCCGAATTAATCGCACCAACTGGAGACGGCAAGGCAGAGTAATGGAAAGTACAAGAGAACCAGAGGTGCATTGAACCCATAATTAAGGTAGCATCCTCGACAAGCTTCATCCAAGGGCCATACAATGCACAGACACGGAAGAAAAGAATCCAATTGCGAAAAGAGAACAAACAGAGAGAGATAGAGGCTAAGGAGCACAGAGTAGAGTTCACAGAGGTCACATAGACCATTCAGACTCAACAAATGTTCGAATTTCACCACCATGGCACCACCAAAGAAAGCAGAAGCAATCCAGACTATGAGACAACCCAAAGTTAGAACCAAGTCATAGGTACAACTGGAAGAAGGTGAACAATAGTCGTCGGAGGTCTTCAATGTCGACGAAATCCCATCCCAAGACACAACATCGATGAACCCCACACCTGCAGTGGAATAAACCCAAAAACCAACACTAGAGGGCATGAATATAGATATACCAGTAGAGGTAGAGGAGCAACAGAACTAGGATGCAGAAACCCTAAAGGAGGTGCAACCAGAGAATACCGAAGCAACTCCAAGAGTCAATGGCACAACGAATAATCAAGAAGCAATAGTCAAGCCAGACGAGTCTCAAACCACCGTGTCATACCACCCACTGGAAGAAATAGTATAAGATGTCATAGGCTGGCCATAATGGTATTTTGAAGTACAAACGGGAGCCACTGGAACCTTGAGCCATCCACCACCGAAGAAAGACAAGTATGAGATACCTAGGTCACCTCGCAAGGAAATTGTCACAACCCTCATTCTACTGCGTATACCAGATGGGGTACAGGTGAAAACAAACTTAATGGGTCATATAGATAAGCTAAAATACTCAAACCATGATGTAGCATACATAGAGAAGTTTTCAGAATTTGCAAAGAAGGTATATTTAGAGACTATGGACGTAAATCCGATTGGGTAACCGATGGATCAACCACTCTAGTGGGAAACAGGATTGGAGAAAACATGGATTTTAGTTCTGTTAGACCTACCACACTTTGGCAGAGGACAACACATAAGAGGGTGCATCAAACGGTTGTTGGTAGTCACACATGGTGGGGACATATGGTTGGACAAGCTCGTCTCAATAGACGTAGAGCTTATTGTGAACATAATAGGGTTGTCATCCTGGGGCATGGATCTCGCACAGTTTATTGACGACAAAGCTAAAGAGAAAGAACTAGTGGAAGAGATGAAGAAGAAGTATGGTATTGACAGGGGGACATGAGGAATCATTATCAAGAGGATCAATGATGTCACAACACAAATGGGCGCAAAAATATTATCCTGTAAGATTCTAAGAAAATTTCACAGGGAGGAAATTCTAGCTGGGGTTGTCACAGTTGCAACTCAGTGTGTCGAGGGAAAAATAGTGAGCTGGGCACCCTATCTCTTGAACTTGTTCCTATATGACTACAAGGATGCATAGGATCTAGGAACAAAGTTTCACTATTCATGGCTAATCATGTTAATAGCCTTTATGGGATGGAGGGAACCGAGATATGTATATTTCATTACAAGACCCAAACCTAATCAGGGAGAAAGATATTTACTATTAAAAGACACATTAGATGCCAGGCACAAAATGATGCAGGAGCATCTCACACATCAAGCGAGCCAGCGCGAATGCAAAGGACAGCTGGATGAGTGCCAGCGCAATTTTTGAAAATCACTTTGGAGTGATGCGCCATCTTAAATGAAGTCATTAAGGTGAGGCACACTTGTATTGTAATCGGACCTTGAGCCTTTATCTCTCATCCTTAGTAGGCAGGAGGAATTTAAGATAGTTAATGCAGGTAGATAGGATTAAATTCTAGATTAGACAGTTGTAGAGTACAAGAGGGAAACAGGATATAGACACCCTCATTGTGTATTGTAACATTATTCAAGAAGAGCAAGAGCATGAAGAGAGTTGTGTAAGAACACCCATGTACAGATCTTGAATTAATAGAAGGAAATTGATTCAATTTCATGGCATTGTGTTATTCTCTGTGTATGTATGTTAATTTATATGCTCATGAGTATTTACTTCCTGTTATGCATTTTTTTTACATGCTATGTATGAATGATTTCTCACTGAGTGTTTGAAATCTGAGAAAGGAAGTAGGAGAATGAGTTTCAATTTTTTCTCTATATGAGAAAGAGTTCCTACAAGGAGTGCAGTTGAAAAGTCTGCAAGGAGTGCATTGACAGAATGCTCAGATAACTTAGCTTTTGTTCTCATTCACCCACAAGTGCAGCTGGACATAGGAGCCGTGTAAGGAGTGTGCAGGCCAAGTGAAACTTCAGGGCTGCGAACCTGAGTGAAGTGTTTTAAGACTGCTGATGCAGGGGTGCGCAGAGTCGAGTGACTTCAACACTTAGACGTGGTTGAAGGTTTTCCACAAGGAGTGCGTGCAAGAGTTTCCTGAAGGACTTGAAGGTCGTGAGAAAGCTCAGGGGGGATAGGCTATCAAATTTGTTGAAGGACAGCGCAGAGAAGTTGTGCCTTAAAGGTTTGCAAGAATCACCGCAAGTTTGCGTGTAGGTGGACGAGTTCCACAGAGGAACACTCAGTCATTTGTAGGAATCATCAAAGAAGAAATGGATGGTCGGTATTCTCCAAGGAGAGTTCACGATAATCTATGGGTCGTTGGATCTTGCAGAGGTGCAAGGGAGATACGACATTATATTCTCTAGAGGTTCAAAGCTTAGGAGGGGTAGAGCCATTGATCCGAGCCACGAGGGTCGTTAGATCTACATGTATATCGTGTATCAGGGTTTCATGGATTGAAACTCCAAAACATTGCAACGGCAATCGTGAAATCGCGATATGCGATTTCCCAACAGTTAAAGGATTGCGTGGGCCACAGGGGAGTTAGTGGAGGATAGGTGGCATGAGCTATCGTAGTTTCGTGGCGAGAAGTCCCAAAATATTGACATTAGGATTCACGATCCCGCGAAGTCTGAAGCCCCGATGAGATAAGGGACCGTTGAAAAGTCAAAGCCGTGAGCTCATCAGAGTTTCGGCATATCAGGGTTCGGAGGTTGGTAAATCCATTTGTTTGATATCGCGAGTAGCGAAATCGCGATAGAGGAAACTTCAATAGGAGAAGGAGGTCAGCATTGACTTGCATCGGGTTTCAGGGATTCGAAACACCAACACTCGACCATTGACCTCACGATACCGCGAAGGCTGATTCCTCGATAAGTAAGAGGGGGATCGCGCAAAGAGTTTTGTGGGTGTAGATTTCCCGATAGGGAAATAGAAGGACCGGTTAGTGTTCTTTGGGCCGAGGAAAGAGAAGATCCTATGAGTAGGCGTGTTATCCATAATTTTGGTCGTTGTGATGATGTAATGATGATGGGGTACTCAGGCTCTTCATTAGAACTTTATCCTGAGCAAAGTTACCTTTATCTCTTTCCAGAAATCATAGTTTTGAGGAAGGTTCACAGGCTGTCAATACATTTGCCTGCGAGAATGCATGATTCTCACAGGCTGCCTTAAGCCAGGGTGCGAGAAGTTTGCACTGTGCCTAACTGTTAGGGTGCGAACTATTTCTAAAGAAGGGAAGAAGATGAATTCTCGAACCTTCTAGAAGGGAATCTTCTAGAAAGATGAGATGGCATTCGAATGGTTATCTAAGTACTGGCTTTCCTGATATTTTGGGATCATTCATATCCAAGTAACTAATCTATTCTCTCTTATATATTGAGGGTATTCTCATGGAAAAGGTTAGAAGCAAACTAGCAAGAGAATTATTAGAGAATTAGTGGAAGATTGTGTGAAGGACTGATGCTACAGCAGCTAAGGAACTCCAGCAAGGTTATCAAAAGTGGTTGATTTTCTTCATGCAAGTGAGTAAGCGTGTGTGTCAAAGCTAAGGGCCATCGAAAGGAGGTTTGCAACATCAAGGCTCAGGTTGTAATCTTTGCTTTCAATCAATATAATACAGTAATATGTCCCTTTCCCATAAAGCTAATGTCACTTTATTATATAACTCCTTGATCATATACATAGATTAAGTGTTGAATATATTGAGTTGTCTTCACTTCGATTGGTTTGTATTGTTGTGGTCTTGATGACACAAGAGAATTGGAGCGAAGCTTGGAACAACAAAGACCCAAGGAAGCGATCATAAGGTATGTTCATGATTCTTGCCTCCTAGTTCATTCAACAGTTGAAATCTAGGGAAAGAGTATTATTCTATCTTGCTTTGTTCTAGATCCAAGTGGATCTAGGGAGATCAGTTTGTGTCCACACTTATGGATTTATCCAATAACAAGGCGTACTACCTAGTGTGCGCTTGCATCAGAGTGGTATTAGAGCTTAGAAAATCTTCTTTGCTTTCTATAGCAGAGAAGAGGAGAATTCACCATGCCACCGAGAAGAGATAGACAGTCACCCGATCCAGAGGATAGGGAGATGCTGCGAAGAAGAGGCAGACAGATGGTAGATCTAGCCATAAGGAGACAAATGTGTGATCTTCGAGCTAGAATCGAAGACATGGAGACAGCGCAAAGACGCACAGCTAGTGCAGGGGATCTGAGTGATTCTAAGAGTGAAGTTGATGCTGGACGAGAAGAGGAAATAACAACTGAGGATGCATCAAATGAGCATTTGATCAGAGCTATTTCCAGGATGGGTGCAAGAGAAAAGATGGACATTCCAGTTTACGAGGGAAACTTGGATGCAGAAGAGCTTCTAGACTAGATTAGAGCTCTCGACACATACTTCGACTATGAAGACATCGAAGAAGACAAGAAATTTAGGCACGCTGTCACGAGATTAAAAGGACATGCAGTATTGTGGTGGGACGAACTACAAGATGACAGACGCTGCAAGGGCAAGCATAAGATCAAGAGTTGGGATAGGATGATCACGAAGATGAAGACAAAATTCATCCCCAGGGACTATCAAATTACTCTGTTCAGGAGGATGCAGAACCTGAGACAGAAGCTGATGACAGTGAAAGAATATACTGAGGAATTCTATAGGTTGAATATCAGGGAAGGTCATTGGGAGAGTGACGATGAAAAGGTTTCCAGATATATGAATGGCCTGAGATATGAGATTCAGGATGAGGTGAGCATGGTAACCATCCGAACGGTGGAAGATTCTTATCAGATGGCTCTGAAAGCTGAGGAGAAGATGAGCCGAAAGAAGAGTCAGAGGGGTAGGGGCAGAAGTCAACCCAGAGGCAAAGCAGGTGCCCAGGACAAATTCCAGAAGCCCAAGGAGGAATGGAAGAAACCTCAGACTCGTACAGAGAGAGGTGGAAGATCATAGAGAGGGCCATATGTTGAACATAAAGGACAACATAATGAACAGAGAGGATATTATGCTGACAACAACACTTTTCCTCGTACTAGAGGTAGAGGAAGAGGGAGAGGTGGAGTAAGCACATGCTTCATGTGTGGAAAGAATGGATACAAGTCTTATGAGTGTCCCGAGAAAAAGAAAGAAACTGGAGAAGCTCACATCACCGAAGCACAGAGGCAGGATGTTGAGGCAGAAGATGCTGAAGGTGGAAGATCGTTGATGATGCAAAAATTTCTTTTGACACCGGAGAAAGAGGTGGGAAGTTCAGTACAAAGGACCAGAATTTTCAGGACTGCTTGCAAGGCCAAGGATAGGGTATGCAAGGTTATTGTAGATAGTGGTAGCATGGACAATCTCGTATCTACAGAGATGGTAGAGAAGCTGGAGCTGAATATGACTGATCATCCAAGCCCATACAGAGTTTCGTGGCTACAGAAAGGACACCAGGTAACAGTCACTAAACAATGCTTGGTTGAATTTAAGATAGCTGGATATAATGATAAGATATTGTGTGATGTCATTCCTATGGATTTTTTTCATCTATTTCTGGGTAGACCGTGGCAATATGACAGGAATGTGATTCATGATGGGTGAATGAACACATACACCCTGGAGAAGAATGGGAGGACACACATGTTGCTTCCGATAAAGGATAAGGAGGTGAAGCCGGAAGTAAGAAACACAGTACTTCTCATGAGTGGGAAGGAACTTCTTACAGAGGTTAAGAACAAGAAGGATCCATAGTTCATTGTGGTCAGAAAGCCGAGGATTATTCTGACTAGCACAAGAGTGGATGATTTACCAGATGAGATTCAGGGACTGCTAGAAGAGTTTGTTGACATCATAGTTGACTAACTTCCTCGTTCGTTTCCACCAATCAGGAGTGCGAGCCATCATATTGATCTCATACCAAGAGCCAGTTTGTCAAATAAAGCCGCATACAGATTGACGTCGCAGGAGAATGAAGAGGTTAAGAGGCAAGTCCAGGATTTGTTGGACAAAGGTTTAGTCAGAGAAAGATTGAGTCCATGTGTTGTTCCGACAGTACTCAGTTCGAAGAAAGATAGAGGCTGGAGGATGTGTACTGACTCAAGAGCGATTAATAAGATAACCATCAGGTACAGATTTCCATTGTCGAGGATGGATGATCTGATGGATTGCTTGAGTGGAGAAAATTTATTTTCAAAGATTGATTTGAAAAGTGGCTATCATCAAATTCACATGAGAGAGGGTGATGAATGGAAGACAGCATTCAAGACAAACGAGGGGTTGTATGAATGGCTTGTTATGTCATTTGGCTTAACAAATGTGCCAAGTACCTTCATGAGGTTGATGAACGAATTCCTGAGGGAGTTCATCGGGAAATTTGTCATTGTGTATTTGGATGACATACTGGTTTACAGTAAGACAACAATGAAGCATCTGAAGCATTTGGCTACAGTGATGCAGAAACTATAGCAGGAGAAGCTATTGATAAATATGAAGAAGTCCTCATTCATGAAGACGGAACTCATTTATTTGGGGTTTGTTATTTCGGCAAATGAGTTGAGGATGGATCCATATAAAGTGGAGGTAATAAAAAATTTGCCATCACCGAGGAACATATTCGAGGTGAGAAGTTTTCACGGGTTCGATAGCTTCTACCAAAAATTCATCAGGAATTTTAGTGGAATTAGCACAGCGATGATGGACGCAGTGAAGAAAAGACATAAATATTTTCACTGGATAGAAGAAGCCGAAAAGAGTTTCAATTTGTTGAAGAGGAAGATCACAGAACAACCTGTTCTGGTGTTGCCGGATTTCCAGAAGACATTTCAAGTGAAATGCAATGCAAGTGGGTTTGCAATCAGGGAAGTCTTGAGTCAAGAAGACAAGTCGATAGCATATTTCAGTGAGAAGTTGAATGAAGAGAAATTGAATTACTCCACGTATGATAAGGAGTTCTATGCTATTATACAGGCCTTGAAGAAATGGAGGCATTACTTGATCCTGAAAGAATTTGTCTTGTACAGTGACAATCATGCATTGCAGTTTGTGACTCAACAGGAGAAGTTGAATCAGAAACATGCCAAATGGGTTGCGTATATGCAGAATTTCACATTTGTGATAAAACATATTTCTGGTACTACTAACAAAGTTGTTGATGCTTTGAGCAGGAAGTGTTTGCTGTTGCAGGAGTTCCGAGTCAAAATGCTTGGTTTTGATGATCTCAGGGACATGTATGCCGAAGATCAGAATTTCAAGGAGGTGTATGAAGCAGCTGAGAATCCAGTTCTCAGAGATAGAAGCTAGTGGGCCGAATACATGATCCAAGAAGGATTGTTGTTCAGAGTAATCAACTGTGTATTCCGAAATTCTCCATGAGGGAGAACTTGTTGAAGGAGAAACACAGTGGAAGATTAGCAGGACACTTTGGTCATGACAAAATGTTCGCAAAGTTGAATGAGTCACATTTTTGGCTGGGAATGCAAGCATATTTCAATATATTTGTAGATAGATGCAGAATTTGATAGCATTCGAAGGGAAGGAAGCAGAATGTAGGTTTTTATCAACCATTTCCCATACCGGAGAGGCCATGGGATGCGATTAGCATGGATTTTGTATTGGGGTTTCCAAGGACACAAAGAGGTGTTGATTCAATCTTTGTGGTGGTGGATAGATTTTCCAAAATGGAACACTTCATTCCATGTCAGAAGACCAGTGACGCAACTCACATTGCGAACCTATTTTTCAAAGAGGTCATTTGACTTCATGGGTTGCCGAGAAGCATAGTTTCGGATCGAGACACCAAATTCATAGGGCATTTTTGGAGGACCTTATGGAAGAAGCTGGGAACTAACTTGGAATTTAGTTCAGCTTATCATCCTCAGACGGATGGACAGATGGAGGTGGTCAACAGAAGTCTGGGAGACTTGTTGAGAAGCTTGGTGACAGAGCACCACAGCCAGTGGGATAGAATATTACCACAGGAAGAATTCGCATATAATGACTCAGTGAACAGGAGTACAGGCTAAAGTCCATTTCAGATTGTTTATGACATGCAGCCGAGGGGAATTTCTGAACCGAGGGATTCAGAACAGACTGCAATTAGGAGTGCTAGTGCAAAAGAATTCGTAGAAACGATGAAAGAACTTCACAGCCAGGTGAAGGAACGATTGCAGAATTCAAGCCAAGAGTATAAGCATAGAGCAGATCAGCATAGAAGACAACTTTAGTTTGAGGTTGGTGATCTGGTTCTGGCACATTTGAGAAGAGAAAGGTTCCCAAGAGGAACATATAACAAGTTGAAACTGAAGAAAATCGGACCATGTAGGGTCTTGAGGAAATTTGGGGCGAACGCTTATGAGATTGAATTACCCGATGGGATCAAAATTTCTCCGATATTCAATATCTTGGATTTTTACCCATACAGGACTGGAGATGAGAAGCTAGTAATTCAGTGGACAAAACATATGCCAGTTGTATATAAGCCACAAATGGAATGCATACTGGAAAAAAGAATTGGCAAGAAGACCAGGAGGAAGCAATACTTTGAATATCTGGTCAAGTGAAAGAACCATCCAGTTGAAGATGTCAGCTGGGAGACTGAAGTAGAGATACAGAAGCATGGACAGACCATGCAAGATCTCATGGATAGGAGACCATGAAAATTTTCAAGTGAGGGAGTATGATGCAGGAGCATCTCACACATCAAGCGAGCCAGCGCGAATGCAAAGGACAGTTGGACGAGTGCCAACACAATTTTTGAAAATCACTTTGGAGTGATGCGCCATCTTAAATGAAGTCATTAAGATGAGGTGCACTTGTATTGTAATCGGACCTTTGTAACATACCCACTACCTAAAATCAATTTTTTTCGTTGAACTCTCAATAATGAGAATCCTTGAAGCTTGCAGCAGCAAAATGCCAACCCCTGATCCACAGGTCTTTCATGCACCTACCCGGCTTTCTGCTCATAACCGTGGTCTTTCCTAATGACAATTTTGGGGTTTTTGGGGTTTCATCCTTTTTGATGTCGAGAGTTCCTATGCTCTCGATTCCCCGATATCCGATGAGCTCTCTTCCGGCTTTAGCCCCTCCTGGCTATGCCCTCTGGTTCATATGACCGCTCTCATAAGACAATAGATTTATATCCTTCTATCGGGGTTTCAGACTTTCAAGTGCCAAAATGCACTTGTCCTCAAGATTCACAATCCCTCGAATCCCGACGCACTCTTTACGCACTAGCTCCCCTGGCTAGGATTCTAGCCCATATGACCACTATCCCCGTGACCGCAGTCTTAACTCCTTCTGGGGTTTTGGGTTTCAAATTCCCGATGAGCTCTAATTTCCATTAGCCCTCCAGATTAGACTCTTGGTCCACGTGACCTCCTCTATATGACCATAGTCATATTACCTATCGGGGCTTCAGGGTTTCCAATGCCAAGGTGCAATCGTCCTTAGGATTTGCGATCCCTTGAATCCCGACTCCCCACTATGCTGACAACTAGCAACTCATGCCCGCCTTTAGCTTAATCAATGGCTGTGATCATCTACTGGATCAATGGTCCCTGATCTCCCTCGGGGTTTGGGGTTTCAAACATCGAAAAACGTTTTCCTATAGGACTGTCGATCCCTCAAACCCCGATTCTCCGCCATGTTGACAGCTGGCCAACACAATGGTGCTTCCTTCCTTGTCTGTTGTGATGACAGCTGGCTCCCACTCATCTGGGTTTCGGACTTCACGATTCCATCCTACATAAGCACTTTGTCACCAGGATCCCTGATATCCCGATGACCCAAACGCCGATCAACAACTTCCTGTTGGGACTTTCCCCGATGGTGCCGATTGCTGCCACGCGTTCTCCTCTGATGGATTGTCCTAATTTCTCTGAGATTTCGAGACTTGTGATGTCCCAATTCTTTCGACCTCAGGAACTCCGATTTCCCGATGCTGAATATCTCGACTCTCTTCAGATTTCTGACACCTGTCTCCCCAAACTGACGGCTCGGATTTGTGTCGGGGTTTTCACTATGGACTTCCCCGATCCCTTGTCCACGGGAATGTCGATATCCCAATGAGGGTCGGGAAGTATACCTGGTGTGAGAAGGATTAAACCCCATGCACCTCCTATATGATCTGACGGCTAATGGGTAAATGGATCGAGATCTAACAGTCTATATCCATTCTTCCTGCGCACACCCCAGAGACTAAACTCCGAGCATCTTAACCCAATTCAACAGCTGACGGGATTTTCTGGATGAGGTCCAACGGCTCAGATTGTCCCACCTTGTGCATTCTTCCACTACTTCATAGATGCGAAAATATCAACGGTCCAAATTTTCTCCTCGGCCTTGGGATCTACGATCCCAATTTCCTCTCTGTCCACAAAGATAGATGGAAAAAGGGGCAAGGTATGTAACGCCCTTGTTACTTTCATCAGTCTAACAGTCATGAATGGCTATGGGTCATTCGACGATATCTCATTCGTCGATTTGTTACTTATCCCTACGCTGCTACCTTGGAACCTTAAGAGGGTCATTCCTCCTCGTACAAGGTTATTAAGACTTTCCCATTCAAGTCCTTTTTCCAGGTTCCTGGAAAACCTCTCCAAGAAGGGAATTTCTATGAGGAATCCTATTCCGAGGCCTTCCTGGAAACAGACAAAGGGAAACAAACTCCCGAGGATGGACTAGAAATTTGACTTGATTCAACTCATGCATAACTAAATCCATTTATCAACATAAGCCACACAGGGACTTCCTATTATAAGCATATATCTATTATTTCTTATCAAAACACTGCACAGACATTCTTACACTGAAATCATTCACATTTTCACAGTTCTATTAGCATATATATATATATATATATATATATATGAATTTCAAGATGCTATATGTAAAATACTTATCAGAAATAACACCAGAAGTGGGTGCAACTACTGAGAGGGGTGCTCGTTTCCACCCAACTGTTGGCGTAGAGACTCCCAACAGATTTACCACTAGCCACCCCCGAGCTGAGACCACAGTGATTTTGAGACTGCGTTTCTTTGTCTACGAGTGACCAGGAGAGAAGGTTGCAATCCTTCCTCTCTGCTATCACTCACTCTGCGTAATTGCCAGAGTTCCCCTCACGTCTCCTTCTCAATCACTTCTGCCATATGCCTTATCCTCTTGCGAGGTTGCATGTGGAACGATTACCCTTGCACCAATCAGGCTTGATGGCTCTACGAATGGGCGGTTCACCATCCCATCCCTCATCAAGCCGTCCGCCTACCAGCCTGCAAGACATTAAAAATTTGGGGGCCAATGAGCCACTTTTGGTTCTCCGGGCCAGTGGAGTCCAAATACGGTATTAATTCTTGGTGGAAGTTAACACCACCTTTTCAGGTGCCTTCCACCACCATCATGGTCTCTTTTCTGCACATCCCCTCTCAGTAGTCCTGCAATAAATTCAAAATGTCATTCACATTCATTGACCTTTTCCTCAAGGTCCATTTACATCACATATTCATATTTGTGAGTTCGCCATAGTTCTTGGCCCGTCCAATTATATTTACAAGATGGGGGAAACAAGGTGTTACAATTCCCTCCCCCTTAAAAAGGAACATCGTCCTCGATGTTCTTAGCTACTGATATGAATTGCATGTACAGAAGTAAAAAAAATCGGATATGCCTGTCTAATGGCATCCTCCATTTCCCATGTAGCCTCATCTGGGCCAAAATATTTCCACTGCACCTTGACCTGTGCAATGGTTCTATTCCAGAGCGAGGTTTCCTTTCTGTCCAGTATGCATTGGGGTTCTGGTAGAAATTATCCCTTCGGTTCCACCTGGATCACAGACCAGTCAATTATATGATTAGTATCATGTACATATTTCTTCAATAATGAAACATGGAAAACATTATGTGCTTTTACCGTGGGAGGAAGTGATAGCCGATAGGCTACAGGTCCAACTCTATCTAGAACCTCAAAGGGTCCACAATACCGAGGTGCCAATTTGGCACAAGCTCCCATTTTCAGGGAACTCCTTCTGGGCTTAATTCTGAGATATACATGGTCTCCCATTTTGAACTCTCTTGGAGTTCTCTTTTGATCAGCATAACTTTTCTGTCGGTTCTTAGGGACCTTCAGATTTTGTTTTATCTGAGTTACTTGCTGTTCCATCTCTTTCAACATATCGGGTCCAATAGAAATCATGTTTACAAGGTTACTCCAGTTGACTAGAGTATTACACTGTCTACCATAGAGGACCTCGAAGGGACTCATCTTTAAGGATGCTTGGTAGCCGTTGTTGTAGGAAAATTCTACCAATGGCAGGTAGTCTTCCCATTTCCTGGGTTGATGCATTACATGCATTCTTAACATATCCTCTAATATCTAATTCACTCTTTCTTTCTGTCCATCGGTTTGAGGGTGATAGGCGGTGCTAAACAACAATTTAGTCTCTAATCCCGCCATCAATGATTTCCAAAAATTTGAAGTAAATGTTGTGTCTATGTCAGATATTATCTCTTTCGGCATACCGTGCAGTCGAAACACCTCCTTCATGAATACCTGGGTGATGTCTATTGCCTTGCAGGTCGATTTGACGGGGATGAAATGAGAAAAATTTCTCAGTTTATCCACCACTACCATAACGATGTCATTTTGTTTGGTTGAAGTTGGCAATCCAGTGATAAAATCCATGGAGATGGTTTCCCATTTCCATTCTAGGATGGGTAAAGGGTGTAATAGTCCTGCTGGGTGTCGATGTTCTGCTTTAACCTGTTTCCACTCTATGCATTGGGCCAAATATTTGGCTATGTTTTTCTTCAATCCAGGCCAATACAATTGTTTCCGGGTGGAAGTGATCATTTTCTCTTATCCTGGGTGACCAGTGTAGGGTCTTTTGTGTAGTTCATCCATGATGAACCTCTTCAAGTCGTCACGATTTGGAATGTACATTCTATCTTTGTGGGTGAGCAGACCTCCTTTGGTCATCTGGTAGCCTTCATATTTTGCTCCAGCGGGTTCTTGCTGTAGGTACAGGGTCACATTTCAAACAAAGGGATCTGTTTCTTGTGCCTCTTTGACTCTGTTCTTGACATCTGTCTCGTAGGTACTCACCGCTACCAGGTGAATTTTTCTCATGCTTCTGCTAAGGGCATCGGCCACCCTATTCTCTTTCCCTTTAATGTGTTTGATTTCAAAATCAAATTCACTAAGGAGGGCCATCCATCTGGCTTGCCTAGCATTAAGCTTGAGTTGATCAAACAAATACTGCAGTCGACAACGATCTATCATAAGTACAAACTTTCTTCCCAGGAGGTAATGCCTACACATTTTCAAGGCATGCACTATGGCAACTAGTTCTAGATCATGAGTCACATAGTTGACTTCATGCTCATTCAATTTTCGAGATTCATAGCAGATCACCTTTCCTTCCTGCATAAGGACTCCTCCGATCCCTTCCTTACAGGCATCTGTGCACACAAGGAAGTCATCTTTTGGGTCAGCGATTTTCAACACGGGTGCATGGGTTAGTCGATGTTTCAAGGTTTGAAATCTTTCTTCACATTGTTGTGTCCACAGGAATTTTGTCCCCTTCTTCTGGAGGGCAGTGATTGGACAACCAATCTTGGAGAAATCTTTTATAAATCTCCTATAGTATCCCGCCAATCCCATAAAGGATCTGATGTCTGAGACATCCTTTAGGGTAGGCCATTCCATGATAGACCTGATCTTGTCAGGATCTACTGCTACCCCTTCCTCGGACAGAACATGTCCCAAGTAGTGTATTTGCTTCTGAAAGAAGTCACATTTTCTGAATTTATCATAGAGTTGATGCTCTCTTAGTACTTGCAGCACAAGACTAAGGTGCTTTTCATGTTCTTCTCTATTCTTAGAGTAGATTAATATGTCATCAATGAAGACTAGTACAAATTTATCTAAAAATTTGCTGAGTACAATGTTCATTAAGCACATGAAAGTGGCAGGGGCATTGGTTAACCCAAATGGCACTACCACAAACTCATAATGACCATACTGTGTCCTGAAAGTGGTTTTATGGATGTCTTCACCTTTGATTCGGACTTGATGGTATCCCGACCTCAAGTCAATCTTTGAGAAAATAGACATGCCTCCCAACCGATCAAATAGATCATTGATCCTGGGCAAGGGGTATTTGTTCTTTATGGTTACTTTATTAAGTTGTCTGTAATCTATGCACTGTCTAAGGGTGCCATCTTTCTTTTTCACAAGCAGGACTGGTGCTCCCCATGGGGACATGCTGGGTCGAATAGAACCCTTATCCATCATTTCTTTCAATTGCAATTTGAGTTCCACTAACTCAGGTGTGCTCATTCGGTAGGGTGTCCTAGACACCAACACCGCTCCTGGAGTGAGTTCTATCGAGAAGTCAATGTCTCTTCTCAGAGGTAGACCTGGTACCTCTTCCGGAAAAACATCTCTATATTATCTAAGGATAGGGTGATCATCGGGGTTGGGTTTAGTACCTTTGATTTTTTTTAGCACCTGTATTGCATATAGGGGACATCCCTTTCGGCAATACTTTCTCATTTGCAGGGCTGATATTTGCCTCACCGAGACCGGTTTTCGGATCCCTTGAAGGGTTATCCTTTTTCCTTCTTTGCTCACACATTCTAAGGTTTTATGGTAACAGTCTAATTTGGATTTATGGGAGGCCAGCCAGTCCATTCCAATCAACAAGTCGTATGATCCCAGGGGTAATACATTAAGGGTTGCTTGGGTGGGGAATTCACCCATCATAAATTGGCAGGCTGGTATGACCTCTACTACCTTTCTCTTGGTACCAGTGGATAACTGTACCAACCATGGCTTAGTTTTCTTTCGTGGATGCAGATTACACTTATCAACAACTTTAGGGGCTATATAACTCAAATTTGAACCAGGGTCAATCAAAATAGACACTAGATGGTTGAAAATCATACCTTCTAGTTCCACCACTGAAGCTTGATGGTCAGCTTGGTTATTATCCAAGGCTGCATAAATCTGCGACACACTCCTTGCCACATCATTGACTGTGGTAGCTTCCTAAATGTTATAGACTTTTCGACTATTCTGTTGTCGGTGTGGACAGTCTCTCAGGAGATTCTCTTCTCCGCAACCCCAACATTTTAGAGGTTCTTTCTTTGGGTTATTAGTTTTCACTGATATCGGTCCAAAAGTTTTGTTTTCGTCCCCCGAGGGAAAGTTCTACTGGAGTACACTCCGGTTTGGGAAGTTCAATCTGGGGTTCTTTTTGTAGCTTTTAAATCCTGAGGATTTTCTCCCCTTTTTCTAAAATCTCAAACCACTCTTCTATTTCCAGTCTCCCCGAGACTTTGCCCAATGTCCATATTGTTCATGACAATATGTTGCCTTTCGTATAGTGTCTTCTAAGGTTATTGGCTCGTCAAATTCAATTCGGTTCCGGTATTCCTTGGGTAACCCACTGATGAAGCATTGTGCCTTCGCCTTCTCTGCCTTGATGTAGGGTACATATCTCAGTAAGTCGAGGAATTTGTTGACATACTCCTCCATAGTAAGTTGTCCCAGTTTAAGTTCATAAAACATTTTAGCCTTCTCATTGAAATACCTTTCCGACAAATACTTCTTCCAAAAGTACTTCTCAAACTATTTCCAAGACAGGTCCTCCTCGCAGACCCCTTTCATATTCTTAAGGGCTTCCCACCAGATGGAAGCCTTCCCATTTAGATTGAAAGTGGCCACTTGGGCCTTCAAATTCTCTGAAAAATCATGGACTCTAAAATATTTCTTCAATCCAAGTAGCCAGGCCTTGTCTTCCTCTCCCTTCTTTATCTCACCGTCGAAGGAGGGAGGTTTGGCCTTTTTGAATTCCTCAAATTTATGACTCTTGGAAGTCTTTTTCTTCTTCTGTTTTCTGCGAGCATAGGAACTGGTCCTACTGCTGGAAGAGCCTTCTAAATCGCCAGCTTCCTTCTCAGTGGAATCGTCTAGCACTGGTCCTTTACCTCTGGGGTGGACCTTTCTTGATGTACTTCTCTCACTATGGCCGCTGACATGACCATGATTCTGCATCTCAGGTTCATGCTGCATTTTTCGTTGTAGGTCAGATAAGCTCTGTAGTAGAACTACATTAATCTCGGTTTGCTTTTCTTGTTCTTTCATCATCCTTTCATTATCAGCCTTGCAGCTTTGCAATTCAACCATGAGACTTCTCACAGTCTCGGCTAGGTCTGGGGGGGTTCCTATTGCTCTTCTTTCGTCAGACTCTTCGTCTCTGTTGTGGGAGCCTTATCCCACATCCTAGTGAGTAACCATACTCTGCGTCTATAGATTCCCGTGGCTGATTGTCCGCTAGAGTGAAAAAGACAACGCTGGCTATTAGTCAAGAGTTAAATTCATTTTTATAATTTGCGCATAAATTCATAACTCTTTCACATGCATACATAGTCGGGTTCTCATTTTCCAAGTTTTTAATCCTAGACAAGAGAGTTAAGTCAGGGGGTTACTCCTCATAGGAGTGCTTCGAATGGAGTTTATGCACGACTCATGCATGAGCCCAATCAGGCCGAGTATTGTAACCATGCTCTGATACCACTTTGTAACATACCCACTACCTAAAATCAAAGTTTTTCGTTGAAATCTCAATAATGAGAATCCCCAAAGATTGCAGCAGCAAAATGCCAATCCCCAATAACATACCCACTACCTAAAATCAAAGTTTTTTGTTGAACTCTCAATAATGAGAATCGCCGAAGCTTGTAGCAGCAAAATGCCAATCCCCGATCCACAGGTCTTTCATGCACCTACCCGGCTTTCTGCTCATAACCGTGGTCTTTCCTGATGAAAATTTTGGGGTTTTCAGGGTTTCGTCCTTTCTGATGTCAAGAGTTCCTATGCTCTCGATTCCTCGATCTCCGATGAGCTCTCTTCTGGCTTTAGCCCCTCCTAGCTATTCCCTCCGGTTCATATGACTGCTCTCATAAGACCGCATATTTATATCCTCCTATCGGGGTTTCAAACTTTCAAGTGTCAAAATGCACTTATCCTCAGGATTTGCGATCCCTCGAATCCCGACGCGCTCTTTACGCACTAGCTCCCCTGGCTAGGCTTCTAGCCCATATGACCACTATCCCCGTGACTGTAGTCTTACCTCCTTCCGGGGTTTTGGGTTTCAAATTCCCGATGAGCTCTAATTTCCATTATCCCTCCAGATTAGACTCTTAGTCCACGTGACCTGCTCTATATGACCACAGTCATATTACCTATCGGGGCTTCGGGGTTTCCAATGCCAAGGTCCAATCATCCTCAGGATTCGCAATCCCTCGAATCCCGACTGCCCGCTATGCTGACAGCTAGCAACTCCTGCCCGCCTTTAGCTTAATCAACAGTCGTGATCGTCTACTGGATCAATGGTCCCTGATCTCCCTTGTGGTTCGGGGTTTCAAACGTCGAAAAACATTTTCCTATGGGACTGTCGATCCCTCAAACCTTTATTCTCTGCCATGTTGACAGATGGCCCACACAATGGTGCTTCCTTCCTTGTCTATTGTGCTGACAGTTGGCTCCCACTCATCATGGTTTCGGACTTCACGATTCCATCCTACATAAGAACTTTGTCACTAGGATCCCCGATATCCTGATGACCCAAACGTCGATCAACAACTTCCTGTTGGGACTTTCCCCGTTGGCGCCGATTGTTGCCACGTGTTCTCCTCTGATGGACGGTCCTGATTTCTCTGGGATTTCGAGACTTGTGATGTCCCAATTCTTTCGACCTCAGGAACTCCGATTTCCCGATGTCGAATATCCTGACTCTCTTCAGATTTCTGACACCTGTCTCCCCAAACTGACGGCTCGGATTTTTGTCGGGATATTCACTATGGACTTCCCCGATCCCTTGTCCACGGGAATGTCGATATCCCAATGAGGGTCGGGAAGTCTGCCTAGTGTGAGAAGGGTTAAACCCCATGCACCTCCTATCCGATCTGACGGTTGACGGGTAAATGGACCAAGATCTAACGGTCTAGATCCATTCTTCCTGCGCACACCCAGAGACTAAACTCCAAGCATCTTAACCCGATTCAACGGCTGACAAGATTTTCTGGATGAGGTCCAATGGCTCAGATTGTCCCACCTTGTGCATTCTTCCACTACTTCATGGATGTGAAAAGATCAATGGTCCAAATGTTCTCCTTGGCCTTGGGATCTACAATCCTGATTTCCTCTCTGTCCACAAAGATAGAGGGAAAAAGGGGCAAGGTATGTAACGCCCTTGTTACTTTCGTCAGTCTAACGATCGTGAATGGATATGGGTCATTCGATGAGATCTCATTTGTTTATTTGTTACTTATCCCTACGCTGCTACCTCAGAACCCTAAGAAGGTCATTCCTCCTCATACAGGGTTACTAAGACTTGCCCATTCAAGTCCTTTTTCCAGGCTCTTGGAAAACCTCTCCAAGAAGGGAATCTCTGTGAGGAGTCCTATTCCAGGGCCTTCCTGGAAACAGACAAAGGGAAACAAACTCTTGAGGATGGACTGGAAATCTAACTTGATTCAACTCATGCATAACTAAATCCATTTATCAACATAAGCCATGTGGGGACTTCCTATTATAAGCATATATCTATTATTTCTTATCAAAACACTGCACAGACATTCTTACACTGAAATCGTTCACAATTTCACAATTCTATTAGCATATATATATGAATTTCAAGATGTTATATGTAAAATACTTATCAGAAATAACACCAGAAGTGGGTGAAACTACTGAGAGGGGTGCTCGTTTCCACCCAACCATAGGCGTAGCGACTCCCAGTGGATTTACCACTAGCCACCCCCAAGCTGAGACCACGATGCTTCTGAGACTGCGTCTCTCTGTCTTCCAGTGACCAAGAGTGAAGGTTGCAATCCTTCCTCTCTGCTATCACTCACTCTGCGTAATTGTCAGAGTTCCCCTCGCGTCCCCTTCTCAATCGCTTCTGCCATACACCTTATCCTCTTGCGAGGTTGCGTGTGGCACGATTACCCTCGCGTCGATAAGGCTTGACAGCTCTACGGATGGGTGGTTCACCATCCCATCCCTCATCAAGCCGTCTTCCTACCAACCTGTGAGACATTAAAAATTTGGGGGCCAGCGAGCCTCTTTTGGTTCTCCGGGCCAGTGGAGTCCAAATACGGTATTAATTCTTGGTGGAAGTTAATGCCACCTTTTTAGGTGCCTTCCACCACCATTGTGGTCTCTTTTCTACACATCCCCTCTCAACAGTCCTGCAATAAATTCAAAATTTCATTCACATTCATTGACCTTTTCCTCAAGGTCCATTTACATCACATATTCATATTTGTGAGTTCGCCATAGTTCTTGGCCAGTCCAATTATATTTACAAGTTGGGGGAAATAGGGTGTTACAACCTTGAGCCTTTAGCTCTTGTCCTTAGTAGGTAGGAGGCATTTAAGATAGTTAATGCAAGTAGATAGGATTTAATTCTAGATTAGACAATTGTAGAGCGCAAGAGGGAAACAGGATATAGACACCCTCATTGTGTATTGTAACATTATTCAGGAAGA
The DNA here is from genome assembly GCA_009831015.1 of Picea engelmannii. NCBI lineage: Eukaryota > Viridiplantae > Streptophyta > Pinopsida > Pinales > Pinaceae > Picea > Picea engelmannii. Next base: position 802,883 of record ML781807.1, read on the forward strand.
GCAAGAGCATGTAGAGAGCTGTGTAAGAACACCCATGTACAGATCTTGAATTCATAGAAGGAAATTGATTCAATTTCATGGCGGTGTGTTATTCTCTGTGTATGTATGTTAATTTATATGCTCATGAGTATTTACTTCCTGTTATGCATTTGTTTTACATGCTATGTATGAATGATTTCTCGCTGAGTGTTTGAAATCTGAGAAAGGAAGTAGGAGAATGAGTTTCAATTGTTTCTCTATCTAAGCAAGAGTTTCTGCAAGGAGTGCAGTCGAAAAGTCTACAAGGAGTGCATTGACAGAAGGCTCAGATAGCTTAGCTTTTCTTCTCATTCACCCACAAGTGCAGCTGGACACAGGAGTTGTGCAAGGAGTGCGCAGGCCAAGTGAAACTTCAAGGTTGCAAACCGGAGTGAAGTGTTTTAAGACTGTTGCTGCAAGGGTGCGCAGAGTCGAGTGACTTCAACACTTAGACGTGGTTGAAGGTTTGCCGCAAGGAGTGAGTGCAAGAGTTTCCTGAAGGACTTGAAGGTCGTGAGAAAGCTCAGGGGGGATAGGCTTTCAAATTTGTTGAAGGATAGCGCAGAGAAGTTGTGCCTTGAAGGTTTGAAATAATCACCATAAGTTTGCGTGCAGGTGGACGAGTTCCACAAAGGAACACTCGGTCATTTGCAGGAATCATCAAAGAAGAAACGGACGGTCGATATTCTCCAAGGAGAGTTCACGATTATCCGTAGGCTGTTGGATCTTATAGAGGTGCAAGGGAGATACAGCATCATATTCTCTAGAGGTTCAAAGCTAAGGAGGGGCAGATCCATTGATCTGAGCCATGAGGGTTGTTGGATCTACATGTATATCGTGTATCGGGGTTTCGTGGATTGAAACTCCAAAACATTGCAACGGGAATCACGAAATCGTGATACGCGATTTCCCAACAGTTAAAGGATAGCGTGGGCCACAGCGGAGTTAGTGGAGGACAGGTGGCACGAGCTATTGGAGTTTCATGGCGATAAGTCCTGAAATATTGACGTTAGGATTTGCGATCCCGCGGAGTCCAAAGCCCCGACGAGATAAGGGACCGTTGAAAAGTCAAAGCCATGAGCTCATCGGAGTTTCAATGTATCGGGGTTCAGAGGTCAGTAGATCCATTTGTTTGATATCGCGAGTAGCGAAATCGTGATAGCGGAAAATCCGACAGGAGAAGGAGGTCAGCGTTGACTTGCATCGGGTTTCGGGGATTCGGAACACCAGCGCTCGACCATTGACCTCGCGATACCGCGAAGTCCGATTCCCTGATAAGTAAGAGGGGGATCGTGCGAAGAGTTCTGTGGGTGTATATTTCCTGATAGGGAAATAGAAGGATTGATTAGTGTTCTTTGGGCCGAGGAAAGAGAAGATCCTATGAGCGGGCGTACTGCCTAGTGCGTGCTTGCGTCACAAAAGGATGAACGAGTCCATATTTTAAGGATACCTACACGATTTGCAGGAGGCCATCAACAACATGTGTAGAATAACACCAAAGGTTGTCGCACGGTATCGGGACATCGCCAACTTCATGGACATATGACATGCGATGTGGATATAGGCACAGAAGGACCCTGATAAGTAGTGGCTATAAATGCTCTATTGTATAACAGAGGGCGACATTGACATGGCGATCAAAGTCTGGGAGGATGAATGGAATATTCCAGTCCTCACCCAAGACTTGCCAGAAAAGACAATAGAAGAGGAGATAGGACAGAAAGAAACATAGACTCAAGAAGTCCCAGTGCCCAAGAAACAGAGGACAGGCCAAACAAAGACAAAGAAAATAGACAAAGGGGAAACTAAGATAGGGACCCAGAAGGGGAAAACTAACACTACATAGCCAAATCAAGTGCAACAGAAACAAGATGAGGCAGTACAGGGGACCGCACCAAGTCCCAACTCACAAGAATAAGGTGGGAATAAGAGGCCAGCCACACAGATAGGAGTAGCACACAAGAAAATGAAGGCACAAGGAACACCTACAGAATATATGATCACGGAGGAAGATGGAGAAATGATAGCCTGAATGGTACATGATTGTATAGCTGAGGATTTTGACAATGTTGTGCACCATAGGTACATGATTCAAAAGGAGCTAGCAGACATGTGATAGCTCTTCAAACAAATTGAGGAAGTGTAGACAACAGGCAACATGGGAACATGGCCATCAACACCACAAACAGAGGAAATATTGGAAGAAGGCGAGCACGACACACTTCATAAAATACTACAGTCGAGCGCAACATTCCACATCACACCCAGTATGTTGCGCATGGACAAGATAATGGGGCAGACAACCCTAAAGGACTTATCCCAAATCCAATTGGTATTTCCACAGATACCATCCAAGGCTCTACAAAAGTTGCAAGTTAGCATTACTGAAGAGGTACAGTCTCGTGCATGCACAGACTTAGCCGAATTACAGTAGGAAACAGAGAAGAGGGACATGCTAAAAATAATATGGGAGCAGGCTAAGTTTGAGACCCAAGAGGAAAAGGAGTGCATGAAAGGATTAGAGCAGAAAGTGGCAGGAACTTACGAGAAGATTACAAAGGCTGCGCAAGGGGATGAAATCACAACAACAAAAAAGATTGATCAGATTGCACAGGTGTTGCACATTGTTTTTCTCATCCCTATGACTATTAATGATGTAAACCTATCTGTTTCCTTTAGAAGGGTCAGTGGCCTGAGTTCCTAAAGAAAGAATAGAGAAGAAATTTTCCTGAGAAAAGAAGTTGCATTCTCCTTTGTAAAAACCTTATTAAAGAGGATTTTCGTAGGTTGCTATATAGGTAGGGTGTGAGAATGCCTGAGTCTCACAGGATGCACCATAGCTAGGTTGTGAGAGGTTCGCAAGTTTCACTATAAGCAGGGTGTGAGAATGCTTACACGTGGGAAAAATGAGCATTTTCTGGAATCTTCTAGAAGGAGAAACTTCCATGGTGAGGTGGAAATCGAATGGTTTGGATCTTACTCGCTTTCATGATTTAGTGGGATCATCCTAACCTCCTCACCCTATCCTCTTCATCTTATAAAAGGAGAGGAGCTCTCATGAAGAAGGGCTAAGTTGGATTTGGCTTGGAATTATTAGCTTGGTTGGAGTGTCTTTGAGTTTTTCCTTTGTCAAGAAAGATTGTGAATATTATCAGATCTATGCTTTTAGAATTCTTGGAGTGGAAGTGTGTGGGGAACGAAGGACAATTGGAAGGGACCTTACGACGTCAAGTCCATGGTTGTAATCTCTCTTTCACATTTAATATGATACAGTAATATGATTCTTTCCTATAAAGCTTGTTGTGTTTTATTGTATGATTCCTTGATCACATACATAGGTTTATATTGATTTTATGCTATTACTATCACTTTGGTTGGTTGCGTTATTTTGTAGGATCATCATTGTATGAGTGTTGGAATGGAGCTAGGATGGCGATAGTGAGAGGAAGCAACGTTTAAACAGTATGTCACCTATCCCTCTTTAGTTATTAAATTCAATATTTAAAACTTAAGGAAAGCATCATGTTTTGGTGTGTTTTGTTCTAGATCTAAGTGGATCTAGGGAGATCAGTTAGTGTCTGCACCTACCGATTTATCCGATAACAAAAATGGTGACTCTACTAGGGAACGAATTGTTTCCTAGTTAGTCTAGTTTCCCTTCCTTTGATTGTTTGTTTTCTAATTTATGAGTCTATGGGACATCCATCCAGACTCTCTGGATATAGAAGTTCACTTAGATTCCCAGTCCTTTTTCAAAATTTTCTTTGGTTACAGACATCTTTGCACTGTACCTCTCTACAGCCTGCAAAAACCATTGATTTCCGCACCCTACTATTATATCCAGTGCGAACTTCTCGCACCCTACTAGTGTCTAGCCTGCGAGAATACCTAATTCTTGCATTGTACTCTACTGCTAGGTTGTGAACTTGTTTGTAAACTTTTTTGGATTGGCTCTTGTCATTTTTTTATGCCCAATTTTACTTTGATCAGCTGGATTGAAATTTTGGAGCCTATATTGATGCCCAATGCTAAGCAGAGTGCACCAGCTCCTCCTTCCAAGAGAATCGTTGTCCCTGCCAAGCCACAAACTCAAAAATATCAGGTTCTTGATGACCAGCCAATTGCTCTGAAAACCCCTTCAAAGGAAAATGCACTAGCTCCTCCTCCCAAGAAGACTGTTGCCCCTACCAGGCAACAAATTCAAAAATAGTATATTTCTTTAAAAGCCCCTTCAACTGAGGTAAAAATTTCTGATAAAACTTCTTATTCTTTCAATTTTGAAGCTGAAATACAGAAGATCAAAATCCCCATCCCTTTGGTCGAGTTAATAAAAAATGAATCATTCAAGAAAGATATCCTCAAGACTATTGATCCCAAATCCATATCTCCCTCTGCTAATATTCTCAATATATATGATGACAAGCCCACCATTGTCTTAGGTCAAATGATAGAAGATAGAGATGAAAGGTGTCCACCTTTTTATATCTCTTTGAACATTCATGATAAAACATTGCACAACTGCCTGCTAGACTCTGGAGCGTCTCACAATCTAATTCCAAAGGAAGTTATGGATGAGCTTGGATTAGACATTACTAAAACTTACCATGATTTTTTCTCATTTGACTCTAGAAAAGTTAAATGTCTTGGGATGATTAAAGACTTGGCAGTGACTTTAACTCAAGCACCTATGAAAACTATGATCATGAATATAGTTGTAGCAGACATACCACCCAAATTTGGATGTTTTTTATCAAGATCATGGATGAAGAGGTTAGGAGGAACTCTTCAAATGGACCTTTCATATGCTACTATTCCTGTTTTTGGAGGAGTAAACAAGAGACTTTACAAAGAGTCACAACTTGCTTAAATTATCAGTGACGAACAAAATCCATCCAATCATCCTATTTGCTTAGTTGACACAGGTATGGGAGCTTGCATCTTACAGTTCCATGATTCACTGATGAATTCATTATTGCTTAAGAAGCCTGCAGTTCAGTTCACAAAAGTAGCAGAAGATGACCTTTGGACCATGTTCTTTGATGGAGCTTGTACTAGAGAATCAGCTAGAGGAGGGGTAGTATTCATGTCACCTTCAAAAGAAACTACTCACTTGTCTTTTAAACTTGATTTTAAGGTGATCAACAACATTGCAGAGTATGAGGCATTTCTCCTAGGATTAGATGCATCCAAGGAGATGAAGATTCAGAAATTGTAGGTATTTGGAGATGCAGATTTAATAATTCAGCAAGTGAACAAATCCTTCTAGACCAAACATGTTAGGCTGAAAGCCTATATGGATGAAGTGCTAAGGATGATTGCTTCCTTTATAGATTTCAATATTTCACATGTACCTAGAGCTATGAATGAATTGGTTGATTCATTGGTTGTTTTAGCCTGTTCTTTTATACCTCCTCTACCCCCCAAATTGAATTATGAAATCCAAGTGAGGTATAGGCCCTCTCTCCCTGGTAATGTGAAGTTTTGGAAAGTATTTGAAGATGATGTAGAGTTGACTAGATTTCTTGGAGTGATTGATGAATTTGAAAATCTACAAATTGATTTGGAAAATGAACATGATGAAATAACATAGAAACATAAGTTCAAAAGTAAGATCGGAGCACATGAAATTGTTCAATTGTCCACCAACAGAATTCCTAAAGGTTTGGTCCCTTTAGAGAGATTTTTTTATCATAATGGCATTGTCGTTAAACTAGAAAAGAAAGAGGAATCTTATGACGTGTTCCAGTTTAATGTAGCAAATATAAAAATCCCTAAGTATGTTAATCTAGCTTCTCATTTGACTGATAAACATAAATTTGAATATGGTGAGTTGTTAAAGGAATTTTCTGATATATTTGCATGGAAGTATAGTGATTCGAAGACATACAATATAGAGATTATTCAACATAAAATCCTTTTGAACAAAGACACAAAATCTTTCAGACAGAAACTCAGATCATTCAGTCCAATGTTGTTGCCTATTATGGAGAAGGAAATCAAAAAAATGTTGGATGCCAATATCATCATCCCTCTTAGATACTCTGAATGGATTTCCAACCTTGTTCCTATAAGAGATAAAAATGGTGAGATTAGATTATGTGTAGAATTCAGGAATCTAAACAAATGCTCTAAAAAAGATAATTACCCATTGCCTAAGATGGAACATATTCTGCAGAAAGTTTCAGGAGCTAGTGTCATGTCATTCATTGATGGTTTCTCAGGATATAACCAAATTGAAGTCCATCCAGATGATAGGGAAAAAACAACATTTACTACACCATGGGGTACATTTATGTATGAAAAAATGTCATTTGGACTGATGAATGCAGGAGAAACATTCCAGAGGGCAATGGATATTGTATTCATGGGGGAAAAAGACATATTTGTCTTGATTTATCTTGATGATATCACATTTTTTTCATACAGCCATGAAGATCACTTGCAACATCTAAGAAAGACTTTCTTGAAATGTAGAAAATATGGTATTTCTTTAAATCCCAAGAAATCCCTTTTTTCACTTAGAGAAGGCAAGTTGCTTGGGCATATTGTTTCTGTAGATGGAGTGAAGATAGATCCAGCAAGAGTAGAGACAATTCATAAATTGTCTCTCCCAAGATCCAAGAAAGATATCCAATCTTTTCTTGGAACCATAAATTTCATCAAGAGGTTTATTTAAATTTTTTTGAGCTTACCAAATGTATCACATGCATGTTGAGAAAAGATTCTAAAGTAAAGTGGACAGAAGAAGCCATACATTCTTTTGAATCTATCAAAAAATCTATTATGACAACCCCTGTCTTAATTGGCCCGAATTTTGGTAAAGATTTTTATATTTTCTCATTTGCCTCTAATGATACAATTGCAACAGTGTGGTTACAAAAGAATGAAGATGGGCACAAGCAGCTAGTAGCATTTTACAACAAAGTTTTGAGAGATGTTGAAATTAAATATGAACCAATTGAAAAACAGGCCTATGCACTAATCAAATCATTCAAATCTTTTAGGATCTATATACTACAGGCCAAGGTAATAGCATATGTACCCTCAAGTTCTGTGAAAGATGTTCTTGTTCAGCCCGACATTGATGGTAAGAGGAGAAAGTGGATAGTCAAAATGATTGAATTTGATATAGAGATCAAGACAATAAAACTTATCAGAGGCCAAGGGCTTGCCAAACTTCTTGCACAAGACAATTGTAGAATGTTAGAGATAAATTTTGTTGGGTTAAATGCAGAAAGTGATCAACATCAAATTTCAGCAGAGAAACTCAACTATGATTCGTAGGTATCCTCTCACTTGGTAGACTGTGAATGGTACAGTCATATAATTTATTTTTTGTAGAATTTGACAGCTCCACTAGACATGAGCAAGACACAATTGAGATCTTTGAAGCTTAAGGTCATCAAATTCTACATAAGTGACAAGATGTTGTTCTAGAAAGATCCATCAGGGGTACTCTTGAGATGCATTAACAAGGTAGAATCTATTTAAACAACGACAAAATTTCATAGTAGTGAATGTGGAGGACACCATTACTGGAAAACCATTGCTCGTAAAATTTTGAGAGCTAAGTACTATTGGCCTTGTATATTTTCTTATGTGTGTACGCTTGTCAAATCATGTGATAATTTCCAGAGGTTTTCAGGTAAGTAGCAGTTGAAATCTATGCCCCTTAAATCTGTTATGGTTACAGGTCCCTTCCAACAATGGGGGTTAGATTTCATTGGAGAAATACATCCACCTTCTAGTAGTCAACACAGATGGATTATTGTTGCTACTAATTACTTCACGAACTGGATTGAAGCCATTCCCACCAGGAACACCAATCATACAGTAATCATTAATTTTCTATATGATCATATTTTTGCTAGGTTTGGTTGTCCCAAAAGAATTGTTATAGACAATGCAACAAAATTCAACGATAAAGCCTTGGTAAAGTTGTGTGAGGATATGGGAATCCAACTAGTTCATTCTACAACCTATTATCCACAAGGCAATGGTCTTGTCGAGTCTTCAAATAAGAGTCTAATAAGAATGGTTAAAAAATTACTGGAGCAGAATCAAAAGAGTTGGGACTCTAAATTAAAGTTCGCTTTATGGGCTGATAGAGTAACAAATAACAAATCTATTGATACATCTCCATTCAAGCTGGTTTATGGAACATACGTTGTTTTTTCAATCCAACTCGTGTTACCAGTAGCTAGATTTCTTCAGGAGGTAGATTCTGAGCCAAATGATCTTACCAGGAGGATTTTTGATTTGGTTGAATTACAGCAGACCAGAGAATAGTTGGTTGAAAACACTGAATTTCATTAGATAAAGATGGAGACTTTTGATAGAAAGGCAAAGGCCAATATTTTTAAACAAGGGGATCTAGTTTTGAAATGGGATGCAGTAAGGAAGGAAAAGGGTAAACATGGTAAGTTTGATGCTCTCTGAACAGGTCCATTTATTATATCATCATTGCAATAGAACAACACTTTTTTTCTCCAAAATTTGGAAGGGGATGAAGTCACAGCTGGCCCATTCAATGGGTGTTTTCTCAAACTCTATTTTTATCGAGGCCTTCTCAAGCCTTAGTCTATTTGTAAATTTTTTAGTTTCAAATTTTCTTTTTCATTCTGTGTGTTACAATAACTCCATGCCCATTGGACTACTGAGTCAGTCAGTTTTGACTCTTATGTGATAGGAAAGGCTACAAAGTCAATAAGGTTCTTGAAACCTCACAGGGAGGCTTTCATCCCCAGAAGGAGCTAGATCTTATCTCCTTAAATAACACAGCCATTTTTGTTGATTTAGGTGATAAGAAGCCATTGAAAAATCCAGTTCTAAATTTTTCAAGGTTCATTTTTGAGAACCTTACATTTGTAATAAAGTTTTGAAAATTTCAGATTTGATTTATCTTTTAAAAAATTTCAAAACATAGGTTTTAGTGGCTAAGTGCCTCTCCAAAAATGCTTCTAAGCCACCGAAAACCTTATCTTTCGGTGGCATAAAACTGAAATTCGGGGCTATTTAGCCACCGAAAGCACATGATCTTGGAAACAGTTAGCACGTCCTTTCACGCGTCGAAACCGTCAAGTTGATATGTTATGATTGCAATTAACCGCCAAAAAGACAGAAAGAAAGTCATTTGAAGACTTGGATCTTATCCCAGCATGATACATCAAATATTTTTAAACTTTTGTTTCATTAAAGCACGTGGTTGTGTACATTCCCATCATTCAAGTTTATCAAATCATGATGACTTCAAATCTTTCACGTTCCTTGTAATCAGGGTCTTTCCTTAATGCATATCTCACATTTTTCATTTCTGTTGTAGCTAAGTCAAATATCCCTAATTTTTCACTGTGTGTTTCCCTCCAAGCCCGACTTTCCAATTGCAGGTGTACAGGAGCATTCCAGCAAATGAAGAAGGGAGGACCAGCTCTGAGAAAGGAACTTGATGATATTCGCTACCTGGAATCACATGCAGATGTGTGTCAACTCTTCAAGGATGCTGGTTGCCACAATTTTTGTGCAAAATTACAGAGCTCTCACCAATAGGTGGCATAAGTTTTTTCTCTGAATTTTGATGGAAGAAAAGCAGTTATTGGCCAAGACGAATTCCAAGTGGATGAAGCCCTCATATCTGAAGTGACAAAACTTCTGAGGACTGGAGAAAACTGGTTCAAAACCACTGTCACAAAAGATGTTGAATTTAGGTCATACATGAAACCAGAACACAAATGTTTGGTATGGAAGAAAGACATTCATATGTATTTTCTTGAAGAGAAATGGAAATATTTATTGAAAGCCATATTTTCTTATGTAACTTGTGAAGGTAGATACAATAGGGTGATGATCTATCATTTTAAACTCATGAACCATTTCACTGGTAGAAGCCCACTCTATCTACCTTATCACCTCCATAGAAGCTTAACTAAGATGGCTCATTGGGTCAAGGCTATGCCAAACAAGGTTGCAGGCAGGTTATCTCATTAGGGTTTGATTAAACTCTTGGTTTATGAGCTGTTGCAGAGAAGGAGCAAGGAATGGAATTACTTCTTATTCTGGAACGATTTTTAGACTGATGTATAGCCAGAGGATAAGAAGAGTCCTTCTTCAAAAAAGTATTCTACTCCCAGAAGTGGAAAGAGGAGGAGGAGAGCCATCTCTCCAGTTCCAGTTGATCATCCCTCTCCATCTTCTAAGCCTAAAAAAACTAAGAAGAAACTAAATTTTAGCAGTGAGGCAGAGAAGGCAGAAGAACCCCCAGTAAACATGAGGATTCTTAATCTCCCCTATACAGACTCGGAGGATTAAGAGCACCAAGTTGAAACAGGGCATGAAGATCTAGCTACCACAAAGTATGAAGATACAGTGTATGTAAATCCATTCACAATGAGGTATGAATTCTTCCATCACCTACACCCAAAGAAGAACTAGAGTTGCAAGTTGTAGATGCCTCATCTAGAAGAAAAGTAAAGAAGATAAAATCAAAGGAAATCATGAAACCTAGAAAGAAGTTAGCTCAGCAAGAAGTGATAGAAAGGGTAATTAAAACTAGATACGAAACTCTGTTAAAGAATTTTACAAAATTTAGTTTGGCCCTAGAAAAATTAGCACATGAAAGCATAAAGAAAAAGAAAAAGAAGAAGAAGATTGTAAAAGACTACAACTTATGGAAAGTAGCTATGCACTTGAAGAAAAAGGTCATGGATTTAAGGTTGAGAACTATGTATTCAATACCTCTGTCTCAACCATATGCTACTCTTGAAACCCTAGCAGAGGTATCCACTCATTATAATGATCCAGAGGAAGCTAACAATCCTACAGCCATTCTAGAACTTGAGCAAGGTACAGAGGCTTCAGAAGATTGGCCCTAAGGTTTTTTTTTTTTTAGAGTTAAGCCAAAAGGTATTATTCAATTTTGTTTAAAACAAAACTTCCAGTAGCTTGGGCGAACATCTCAACTATTCATTAGCCACTGAAAGAGGGTTTTTCGGTAGCTAACTAGCCCAAGTTTTGTCTGTTCTAGCCACTGAAAGCACTGAAGGGCAGAGAGGTATTGTTTTTGCACAAATCCAAGTTTTTCTTATCCAAATGCCTCAAGGATAGTCTCAATCGATAGATAATAATTAAAGGCATCCTTATCAAGAGTCTGTTTTTGTTTTGGAGACACCTAGCAAGGTGGAAAAGTTAAATCGGTTACCTATTTTCTGGGAAAACACTGTTTTGTTGTTAACAGGTGGCAATTTCGAATTATTTTGTATCTCAAGAAGACCTATCAACCTTAGAAGGCTTATTATGCCTGTCAAAGACATTAAAGGATGTGAAGATCACTTTAGATAAGCGGTTGACCTATTATATAGGATTTTTGCCTATTTTCTTGGGTTAGTTGTTGACTGTCTATTTTTAGAAAGTTCGATCTAGTATTTCAAGATCTGGAGAATCTTATGTAAAGGCTATCAAGCCACAAAATTTTGATTAACATGGGTTCAACTTTGAGTTCTAAACTATACTGCTATTGTGATAAGACACTTTCTTTAATTTATTCATCCTGCAAGCTTCTTTCATTGTTATTGTCAGACTTTCTTTTCATCTTTGTTCTATGCCTCTATTTAATGTCCTATGGTAACTGTCATCTTACTTTTGATTATTAAGAAAGGATCATAAGCATTCAATGCTAGTTTGTTGACCCATCATATATATTTTTTTATGTATGTTCTGGTTAATTGATTAGTTTCTTGTCCTTCTGATTCACAACCTATATGATAATAGCTCTTGAAGGCCTTGTACTATTTGCATATACCTAGACTGTCTTGAGGATACAATCCAGTGAGTTAGATATTCCTCTTGATCCAACCCCACACACATTATTAAGTGAATCATTACAAGAATAGTTAAGTTACCAGGCATCTCTGAGATACAACCTAGGAGAGTTTCCTGGAGTGATAACACAAGCGAAATATGTTTTTGTTGCAATTGTGGAAAATTTGAGGATAATGTGATGAAGTACATGAAGATATGCTAGGACATTTTGAAGATGTTTTATGAATTAGAATGTTATGATACATGCATTTGGATTAATATTACAACTAATGTAATTGTGACTATGATGATCCATGCTATGTATAGAAAGGAATTGGATCCATTGAGAAAGACAGTTGCCAATGATGGGCAACCTCAAGAAGAGGATGACTAGGAGAAAGCTATGGTTGAAAGATTGTTGATAGGGCTATAAAAGTCCCCATAAAGCACTGTTGATGAGGTAAAAATCAGAAAGAGGGTGCTAGCATCCATAACCGATATAAAAATGTTCATGCCTATGTGGCACAAGGTATGAAGGGATTGGGTAAGAATCCCTTCTGAAATGTTTTTCATTTTTAATGTTATGTGTGAAACGTGGGAAGGTAGTTGTATGCCTTGGATACCCAAGTAGGGTATAATTCAGGAAGGAGAACCTGAATGATGGAGGCGTGAACCTCTGGTAGTAAAGAATGATTGTAATCCTCAGAAGAATTCATGAACTGATATGTCATGAATACATGGACCAATCAAGGCACGATTGGAAACGAGAGTGCTCATAGATAGCACATTGCATGGAATTGCTTCCAGGAAATGCATGTTTGCATAAAGGACAAGAAATGGATTTCCCATTGAGGAAGGAGGACCTTCCAACATTTCTACTCACATTGTATAGGTGTTAGAGAAAACCAAATTTGGGTGGCCATGACTGTTGGCACCCTGGTTATTAATGAAGGCATAATTCTTGGGTGAATTCATGCAAAACTTTTAAGTTTCATGTGTACTTATTTGGGATCATGATCGGCCTATATCTAGAATTATGGTCTTGCTTTAAGAATCAATGAAAACGAATAACCCATATGATGAAAAGGTTGGTTAAATTCCAACACACCATGACCAAGAACCTGTCATAAAGTGTGACAAACTTGAAATCAATGCAAGAGTGCATTGGGTATGAATGTGGCTGTGAATATTGGCACATTTGTTAAAATCCTTTGAAATGTTGAATTACATTTTGAAAGGTTTGGTATGTTGAAATAAGGCATAGGCAAGGACTGAAATCCCCTTTTCATGTTTATGTAAATGTGATGAACTATTACTATGCATGGTTTTGAATATATATATATATATATAGAGAGAGAGAGAGAGAGAGAGAGAGAGATAGATAGATAGATATATACATATTGTATGTGTATATACACATATATATATATAGATATATACATATATGTATATATACATATACATATATGTATATATATACAGATCTGAAAATAAACGAAGAAATTGGAAAATCTGTGGGTGACAGATTTGCAATAAAATTACGAAAGTTAAAATTTGTAATGATGTCTCATGAATTTTGTGTAGCTGTGATATAGGTGAGAAGAAAAGATTTGTCCAAAACGGACAGATGAAGGTTGTCAAAGCTGAAGCTGATGAAACATGGCTAATGCTGAGCCATGAGAACCCCATGATAAGTCATGATCGCCTGAAATACATTGTGTTGAGGTAAAACAAGCCAGAGGGACACCTTGGCAGAGCAAGTCTAAGGGATGCCTCGACTATAAGACTTGATAGAGTCTCCAAAATTCTTCTTGTGTGAGAAAACCTTGGCAGAGAAAGATGGATCACCCGAGGGACTATATAGCGTGAAGGGGATGCTTGAGCCTGGGCCTGGAGGGTGAGTGACCACAAAAAGAGGAGACCTTAATAGTTCTTGCAAATAATTGGGATCATGCACAGGGTGGGTAGTTCTTCCTGTGTGATAAAACCTTGGAAAGGCAAGATGGATCACCCGAAGGACTGTATAACAGAGAAGGGGATGCCTAAGCCTGGGCCTAGAGGGTGAGTGACCGCAAGGAAGATGAAACCTTGATAGTTATTGTAAACTATTGATTGGGATCATGCACGCAATGAGTATGTCAAGGAAAAACAATGAGCATGGATAACAAGGACAACCATGTGGATACAAATCCACAAACTGCACAGATAATTATTGTGCTAAGATTATGAAAATTTTCCTAAAAATGTTTATGCAATGTTTTCACATAAGGCTATGATTAACATGCTTGATTGTCCAAGAATTACTGAAAGAAGGTGACCAAGATTAAGGGTCCGAAAAAGGACCCAACTGAGAGAGAACGATCAAGATTTCTAAAACAACTAAATGAGAAAGGCATGACAGGTGTTTTTGAGGAAGAACACTGAGGACAATGCTCATTTAAGGGTGGGGGGGGGCAGGAATTTTAACATCTTTGTTTCCCCCAGTTTGTAATTAATCATAAAATAGGAATTACCATGCTAAGGCATGTGGACAATGTAAATGTATTATTGTTTGAGTTGCCGATAACTGACTGTGGGGGTGAAGCCTTGAAAGTACTAGTCATGATATCACTAGAGGAAGAATGTGAAAACTATATAAGAGGGTTCATTATACCAAATAACCTCAAATTTCCCTTGATGAGAATGACAAACCTCCTTCAGATCCCAAGGAAAGAAATCAGTTAATGAAGAAAGGACCAGTGGTTGAATTATCAACCACCCCTAATGAATGGGAGCATGGTCTAGCTACAAAATGCCAACCTGAAGTACCACAGAGACCTGCAAACCTAAGCTTTCTTATGACAGAAGGAACGAGATGGGTCAGGAACCTTCCGAAAAGAAGGAAGGTAAGATAGATACACACGGAACAACCAGGGAGGAGACACGGGATGAGAGCGCAAGATCGTAAGGGGGATGCGCAGAGATCTCTAGGGGGATAATAAATAGAAGGTCACGAGCATGATGTTGGGGGAGCATATGATTAATCTCGTTGAGGCCATAATAGAGGGAGATATCTAAAAGTTGCAGAAAACAGAACCCGAGCAGAAGTTGAACAGAGAAAGAACCCTTGATAACTACGAGAGTTCACTGGTGATATCATGGCTTGGCATGGGGGTGGCCAGAGTGCTAAGAATGAATGCCTCTGAGCCTATGGTTGGGTGGAAGGACGAACACCCACAGTCAGTTGGTTGGCGGAAACCTGTAATAGATAAGTGATCACCTGCCATATGTAATTTAGCTGTAACTGTGTTTGAATTGGTTATATTGTGAATGTTTTCAGGAATGTGCATGATTTCTTAATGGATATACTATATCCCTTTTATAACTTGTTGGTTGTATAATTAGGCAAGTAAGAAATTATATGGTTTGAACATGGTTTGTACTCGTAAATGCTTGCACCCTGTGGTGGCCTAACCTAGAGCCATGAACTATGAGTTCGTTGACCTTAGGTACAGTTTCAATATGCATGTCGACACTCCTAATCATTATGAGTCCCTTTGAGGACGAAGTCTGTTAAGCTCAGGATAGGTAGTGCAGATACACATAGGCTCTCAACGAGGTAAGTAGAGACCAAGAACCACTTAAGTTCTAGACTTGATGAATGAGTGAAAGAAGTGTGCAGAAGACCCTTCTAAGTGTTAAGTCCAGGAGAAAGAGAGAAAATCTCTTAAGTCCTTCATAATTGACGAAGCTCCAGGAGGATAGTGAGATTCAAGTATCAAAAGGGAATGTCCTTTCGTTTGGAAGATGAATGGACAAGATCCGTTCGGGAGGACCCATGGTCTGTCACGACCATTATATTTGAGGAAGGAGCATAGGCATTAGTGCCTTGACTCTTATAGTCTTCGCAAGATTCGATGAGTGTAGGTAACTAGCATGAAGGAAATACAAAACCTAATGTAGCGATGAAATATGGACTGTAGATCCCAGGATCCATCGGGACCCTCCTTGACCGTCGGATTGGCGAGATCGGAGTTCGTGTATCGGGAGAATAGCATGTTGGCATGACTAAAACTCCCGAAACCCAAAGTTGCGATGTGATTTGGACCTCTGGATCAAGGAAGGTCATAGACCGTTGATCTGAACCAAGCAGATTACTGCAAGAGTATGTGGAAACTTGAAATTCCATAAGAAACAAGCTCAGAAGAGATAAATCTAAGTTGCACATAGAGCGCAAGTGTGCACAATTCTGAAGTCAGGTTTCATTACCAAAGCTTAGGAGGGAGAATACAGATGAGACCCAAAGTCACAGGGCTCGTAGAAGAATCAAAGGTCGAAGCCTTCGACACTTAGAGAATTCTTCCAAGACGGGAGAAATTCCAAGCTCAGTAGGAGGAGTGATAGCTATTGTTAGATTAGTTGCAAAGGAGAGATCTAGACCATTGGAATCCATATCTAGACAATGCGGAATGAGCGCAGGAGAATATCAGGTCTGGGCCGTCAGATCTGAGCACCCGAACCAACAATTGTTGGATCCGGAGGAAGGTGCACGAGACAAGTTACGAAATCATCAGAGTCATCCATCAGAAGGGACGTGTGGTGAGAGCTTAGTGTTTTTCTAACTCGCAGAGAAAGAATGTCAAATCACATACTGTTCAAACTCATGATGTGCGAAATCACAATTTGATCATAGCCATCCATCGGAAGGGACATGTGGCGAGATCTCATCATTTCACTGACTCACAGAGCAAGAAGGTCAAAGCACATATTGTTCGAACTCGCGATGTGCGAAATCATGATTTGATCATAGCCATCTATCAGGGAGGGCACGTGTTGAAAGCTCAGTATTTTGTTGACTCGCGACTTGAAGAAGTCAAATAATAGAGTCAGGAGAATTCATGAAGTGCAAACTCGCGAAAAGATCACAGTCTTTGATTATTTATAAAAGATCATAGTCGTTGATCGTCCCGAAAATATCATAGTCGTTGGCTATCCTAACATCAACAGAACTGTCCATTTGGAGGGACGCGTGGCAAGAGACCATCATTTCACTCACTCACGGGAGGGAAAATTCAAAGAGGGAAGCTGTGAGAACTTTTGATACACAAAATGAGACGCACCATTAGGTTAAGCCTGTCATCATGGTTATGTTCACGTGAGGGAAGGGAGTTAACGGTCGTTAAGCCCCTTATGGAGATCGAGAGTTGGAGGAGTTGGGGCTCATCCTTTGGTCACAGGTGGTGGTCACGTGGAGGAGGATATGAGAGGATCTAGCTAGTGCTAAGCTCTTGTCAGGAGTCGGCTATCGGGAGAATCGAGGTGGCTCATTTGCAAAGTCTCGATACGCGAGAGTCAGACATGCCTTCTTCATAGGTGTGTGACCATAGTCATGGTTGCATGGAGTAGAGGCTCGTGCTTGGTGCTTAATCACATAGGAGGAGTTTCATGAAAATGACTTGTGGTTTTGTTTGTGAGAGTCTAGTAGGGAATTGAAGAGTTGCTTCAACTTGGAAACTTTGAAGGTCCATTGACCAAGATTAGAGACCATGGATGGAGGATTCGACTAGTTGAGGAAAATAAATTTTATTTTATTTTATGCCCCATAGTGGGTGTGTGACAAAATGGTATCAGAGCATGGTTACAACACTTGGCCTACTTGGGCTCATGCAAGAGTCACATAAAAAGGTATTTTTATCTGCATTTACTCCTTGAGGAGAAGGACTTCAGATTGAACTTGTGATTTTGGGAATTCTTGTTGAATTTCAATAGAATGATTTTTTTAAAACCTTTGTTAAAATGGCAACTACTCTTATCGGAGTAGGGATATGATAATTAACAGTGATATTAAAACTTAAATGTGAATAGTTGAAGGTGGCAGGGTTCTGTCAAGGGTAGCTGAAGCTCAAAATCTGGATGACCTGATGTTAGTGACACTGCCTCTAAGCATGGGTAGTTGGAACATTAGGCACTGATGATGGTTGGTTATATAATGGTTAATGCTTTTGTGGGCTTAAAGGAATCTAATAGGATTAGGTAGGATCCTTGGCAGTATAATTACTACTCTATATTAAACTCGGAGTATATAACTCCTCATGACTAGGGGAAAGGTGAGATGGTTAAGTCCTATAGAAATTGAGGCAAGAAAGTTTTTTCTTGCCAGCTGTTATAGTATAAAATGGAAAGTGACCCTGGTTGTTTATTGTCTTGAGAAAAGGAAACATCGGTATGAGTTATAACTGTGAGATTAGTCATGTAAATGACTGTAATCTCTAACTAAAAGAACACTAATGATAAAACTAAGCTAGTATGAAGAATACTTAGTTGTGTGTGTATGATTGAGTGCATGGATTTAATGCATTATGAAGCTTCTTGATATGAAGCCTGCTATAAATACCAGTTAGGTACAAATGATATTAAATGTGCAAGTGATGCACATGTATGATGTAAGAGTATAAGTATACTAAAATCCAATATGATTTCCCTGATGAGTGAAATGTGAGGCAAGCATAGCACTTGCCAAGATTGAATGAATACCATGGATGGTTGACTCCATTCTGAAGAGTCATGAAAGTTCTATTTGAATGATAGCTTAAGGGCAATGTGCTCCATCTCCCCAGGAAAATCCAGTACAAATAAATGAAAGAGTAAATGAGCAAGGAGTCTTTGTTTTCATGATAAGAGGCAAATGATTATGCCTTTGAGGATCACATGAGAATGATTGTAAACAATCATGAGCTGACTGAATTTAAGGTAGATATGTATGTAGGATATGAAATATACCTATGCAAACTACACACGAGATCATGATTATGAGTATAGCTAAGTACATCATGGATGTAGGTTATCAAAACCTAGAATATGTGTGGATGCATAATTTGGAATGCATGTCAGAAATGTATGTCTATGTCCCTTAAAGAATGTGTAATAACAAGTTGAAGATAATTCAAGGTTGAATCCATCATAGATAGTGATGGATATTCGACGAGGAAGTTGCATGTGGAAGAAGTTCCCTGTGAAGGAAACTGTGTAAGAACTCTGTTAGAAGAACATAGTCACAACCCTAATAATTGCGGAAGGTTGGGCAATGGGCTGCAAAGCTTGTCATTATAAGAATCCTAGATTACATTTTAAAATAAAATGTGTAGGTGGAAGACTAACAAATGAATATTGACCATTCTGATAACTGAATGGTAATGCGTAGGGTGCACAGGTTCATGATTCATTATGGGCAAAACATTTTGCTATTAAAGCATGTTGATGTATCCTAAGAGTTAGGATGAGCCTAACCTAGGGCTGCCCAGGTAAAGAGTATAAAGATCACAATAAGAAGTAGATTGCATAAGTAAAAGGGGGAGAAAAGGAGGGACACTTTCCTCACCCTAACAACCCTAAATTGTTCAACAAAGTCATAGGATTAAAAGAGCAATTGTGGAAACTAGTATAGTTGATAGAAGGCAAGTAAACCCTTTGGGTATGATTAAATGAATAAATGAGTACGTTTAACTGATTAGGCTTAGTTTAAGCCATGATTAAGAAAAGGTAGTGAGGCCTTAGAGATAACTCGACTGGGCTGAAAAGTCCCAGGCGATGTAGAAAGAGTTGGAAGAAGGGGAGGGTCCTCAATTCTTCCTTGTTGAGTATTATGTTTTATCTTGGACAAGAAAGTCGATTTACTAATAAAGGTAAATGTTTTGACACCATAGTAATAAGGATTGTATTGTTGAAGATACAAGCAAAATCTGTTTTGTTTTGCACTTGTGGAAAAATTTGAGGATAATGTGATGAAGTGCATGAAGATATGCTAGGACATTTTAAAGATGTTTTATGAATTCGAATTTTATGATACATGCATTTGGTTTAATATTACAACTAATGTAATTGTGACTATGATGATGCATTCTATGTATAGAAAGGAATTGGAGCTATTGAGGAAGACAGTTGTCAATGATGGGCAACCTCAAGCAAAGAATGACTAGGAGAAAGCTATGGTTGAAATATTGTTGACAAGGATGTAAAAGTCCCCATAAAGCACTGTTGATGAGGTAAAAATCAGAAAGAGGGTGCTAGCATCCATAACCAATATAATAATGTTCATGCCTATGTGGCACAAGGTATGAAGGGATTGGGTAAGAATCCCTTCTGGAATATTTTATGGTTTTAATGTTATGTATGAAATGATGGAAGGTAGTTGTATGCCTTGGATACCCAAGTAGGGTATGATTCAGGTAGGAGAACCTGAATGATGGAGGCGTGAACCTCTGGTAGTAAATACTGACTATAATCCTCGGAAGAATTCATGAACTGATATGTCATGAATACGTGGACCAATCAAGGAATGATTGGAAATGAAAGTGCTCATAGATAACACGTTGCATGGAATTTCTTCCAGGAAATACATGTTTTCATAAAGGAGAGGCAATGGATTTCCCATTGAGGAAGGAGGATCTTCCAACATTTCTACTCACATTGTATAGGTGTTAGAGAAAACCAAATTTGGGTGGCCATGAGTGTTTGCACCCTGGTTATTAATGATGGCATAATGCTTGGGTGCATTCACGTGAAACTTTTAAGTTTCATGTGTACTAATTTGGGATCATGATCGGCCTATAGCAGGAAATATGGTCATCTTGCTGTAAGAATGAATGAAAATGAATAACCCATATGATGAAAAGGTTGGTTAAATTCCAACACCCATGACCAGGAACCTGTCATAAAGTGTGACAAACTTGAAATCAATGGAAGAGTGCATTGGGTATGAATGTGGCCATGAATATAAGCACATTTGTTAAAATCCTTTGAAATGTTGAATTACGTTTTGAAAGGTTTGGTATGTTGAAATAAGGCATAGGCAAGGACTGAAATATCCATTTTATGTTTATGTAAATGTGATGAACTGTTAGTATATGTATATATATATATATACATGGAGGCATGAGAGACTAACAGTTTTTTTGGCTGTGTGAAGAATGAACTGCAGGAGGAAAAGGGTCTTGGATATGGTAGTGTTGTAAGCCCATAAGAAAGACTGATTGCTTGTTGAGCCAAATAACAAGGAAGAAAGAGTCTTGAATATGGAAATCTTGTGAGCCCATAAGGAAGACCGATTTCCTGCTGAGGTAAAATGTTATGGGGAAGAAAGTCCCATACTTGTGAATCTAGTTTCGTACAGAACAGATCTGAAAATAAACGAAGAGATTGAAAAATTTGTGGGTGACAGATTTGCAATAAAATTATGAAAGTTAGAATTTATAATGATGTCTCATGAATTTTGTGCACTTGTGATATAGGTGAGAAGAAAAGATCTGTCCATAAAGGACAGATGAAGGTTGTCAAAAATGAAGCTGATGAAAAATGGCTACTGTTGAGCCATGAGAACCCCATGATAAGTCATGATCGCCTGAAAAACATTGTGTTGAGGTAAAACAAGCTAGAGGGATGCCTCGACAGAGAAATTATGAGGGATACCTCGATTGTAAGACTCAATAAAGTCTCTAAAATTATTCCTGTGTGAGAAAACCTTGGTAGGGAAAGATGGATCACTCGAGGGACAATATAGCAGTGAAGGGGATGCCTGAGCCTAGGCCTGTAGGGTGAGTGACCGCAAGAAGAGGAGACCTTAATAGTTCTTGTAAACTATTGTGATCATGCACATGGTGGGTAGTTCTTCCTGTGTGATAAAACCTTGGCAAGGCAAGATGGATCACCTGAAGGACTGTATAACAGAGAAGGAGATGCTTGATCTTGGGCCCGAAGGGTGAGTGACCACAAGGAAGATGAAACCTTAATAGTTATTGTAAAATATTGATTCGGATCATGCACCCAATGGGTATGTCAAGGAAAAACAATGAGCATGGATAACAAGGACAACCATGTGGATACAAATCCACAAATTGCGCAGATAATTCTTGTGATAAGATTATGAAAATTTTCCTAGAAATGTTTATGCAATGTTTTCGCATAAGACTATGATTAATGTGCTTGATTGTCCAAGAATTACTGAAAGAAGGTGACCAAGATTAAGGGTCTAAAAAAGGACCCGACCGAGAGAGAATGATCAATATTTCTGAAACAGCTGAGAAAGGCATGACAGGTGTTTTTGAGGAAGAACACCAAGGACGGTGTTCCTTTAAGGGGGAGGGAATTGTAACATCCATGTTTCCCCTAGTTTGTAATTAATCATGAAATAGGAATTACCATGCTAAGGCATGTGGACAATGTAAATCTATTATTGTTTGAGTTGTCGATAACTAACTGTGGGGGTGAAGCCTTGAAAGTACTGGCCATGATATCACTAGAGGAATAATGTGAAAACTATACAAGAGGGTTCATTATACCAAATAACCCCAAATTTCTCTTGATGAGGATGAAAAACCTCCTTTGGATCCCAAGGAAAGAAATCAATTAATGAAGAAAGGACCAGTGGTTGAATTATCAACCACCCCCAATGAATGGGAGCATGGTCTAGTTGCAAAATATCAGCCCGAAGTACCACAGAGACCTGCATACATGAGCTTCCTTATGACAGAAGGAACGATATGGGTTGAGAACCTTCCAAAAAGAAGGAAGGTAAGATAGATACACACAGAACAACTAGGGAGGAGACACGGGATGAGAGCACACACTCGTAAGGGGGATGTGCATATCTCTCCATGGGGCTAACGAATAAAACATCACGAGCGTGATGCTGGGGGATCATCTGATAAATCTCGTCGAGGCCATAATAGAGGGAGATATATGAAAGTTGCAAAAAGCAAAACCCAAGCAGAAGTTGAACAGAGAAATAACCCTTCAGAACAACGAGAGTTTGTTGGTGACATCATGGCTTGGCATGGGGGTGGCCAGAGTGATAAGAATGAATGCCTCTGAGACTATGGTCAAGTGGAAGGATGAACACCCAAAGTCAGTTGGTTGGCGGAAACCTGTAATAGATAAGTGATCCCCTGCCATGTGTAATTTAGTTGTAACTGTGTATGAATTGGTTATACTGTGAATGTTTTCAGGAATGTGCATGATTGCTTAATGCATATACTGTATCCCTTCTATTACTGCTTGGTTGTATAATTAGGAAAGTAAGAAATTATATGGTTCAGACATTATTTGTACTCGTATATGCTTGTGCCTTGTGGTGGCCTAAGTTAGAGCCACGAACTGTGAGTTCGTCGACCTTAGGTACAGTTTCACGTACACATGTCGGCCCTCCTAATTGTTATGAGTCCCTTTGAGGATAGAGTCTGTTAAGATCAGGAGAGGTAGTGCAGATATGCACAGGTGCTCTTCAAGGTAAGCAGAGACTGAGAACCACTTAAGTTATAGACTTGATGAATGAGTGCAAGAAGTGTGCAAAATACCCTTCTAAGTGTTAAGTCTAGAAGAAAGAGTGAAAATATCTTAAGTCCTTCATAATTGATGAAGCTCCAGGAGGATAGTGAGATTCAGGTATCGAAATGGAATGTCCTTTTGTTTGGAAGATGAACAGACGAGATCCATTCGAGAGGACCCACGGTCTGTCACGACTGTTAGATTTGAGGAAGGAGTGCAGGCGTTAATGCCTCGACTCTTATAGTCTTTGCAAGATTCAATGAGTGTAGGTAACCAGCATGAAGGGGATAGATCCTTGGAAATATGAAACCTAAAGTAGTGATGAAATATGGACCATAGATCCCAGGATCCATCGAGACCCTCCTTGACCGTCTAATTGGTGAGATCAGAGTTTGTGTATCGTGAGAATAGCACGTTGGCATGAATAAAACTCTTGAAACCTGAAGTTGCGATGTGATCTAGACCTCTAGATCAAGGAAGGTCATAGATTGTTGATCTGACCCAAGCAGATTACCGCAAGAGTATGTGGAAACTCGAAATTCCCTAAGAACCAAGCTCAAAAGAGATAACTCTAAGCTGCACGTAGAGCGCAAGTGTGCGCAAGGTCGAAGTCAAGTTTCATTATGAAAGCTTAGAAAGGGGAATACAAATGAGACCCAAATTCAGAGGGCTCGCAGAGGAATCAAAGTTCAAATCCTTCGACACTTAGAGAATTCTTCTAAGACAGGAGAAATTCCAAGCTCAGGAGTAGGAGCGATAGCTATCATTATATTAGTTGTAGAGGAGAGATCTAGACCGTTGGAATCCATGTCCAGACAATGAGGAATGAGCGTAGGAGAATATTAGTTCTTGGTTGTCAAATCTGAGTAACCAGACCAACAATCGTTGGATCCGGAGGAAGGTGCACAAGAAAAGTTCTAAAATCATTAGAGTCGTCCATCGGAAGGGACGTGTGGTGAGAGCTCATCATTTTGCTGACTCGCAAAGAAAGAAGGTCAAAGAACATATTGTTCAAACTCGCGATGTGAGAAATCACGATTTGATCGTAGCTATCCATTGGAAGGGACTTGTGGCGATATATCAGCATTTCACTGACTCGCAGAGAAAGAAGGTCAAAGGACATACTGTTCGAACTCGCGATGTGAAAAATCATGATTTGATCGTAGTTGTCCATCAAGGAGGGAACGTGTCTAAAGATCATCATTTCACTGACTTGCGACTTGAAGAAGTCAAAGACTATAGTCGAGAGAATTCACGAAGTGCAAACTTGTGAAAATATCAAAGTCTTTGATCGTTTCGAAAAGATCACAGTTGTTGATCATCCCAAAAATATCATAGCCATTGGTTATCCCAATATCATCAGAACCGTCCATTTGGAGGGATGTGTGGTGAGAGACCATCATTTCGGTCACTCACAGGAGGGAAAAGGAAAAGAGAGAAGCCGTGAGAACTCGCGATACATGAAATGTGACACGTCGTTAGGTTAAGCATGTGGTCATAGGAATGGTCACATGAGGGGAGGGAGATAACGGTCATTAATCCCTTTACGGAGCTCGGGAGCTGGAGGAGTTGGGGCGTTTTGCATTGAAAGTCCTAAAGTCCTGAAACATGATGCGCATTTTGGGGCTCAATGGGTGGTCACAGGTGGTGGTCACGTGGAGGAGGATATGAGAGGATCTGGCCAGTGCTAAGCTCTTGTCGGGAGTCAGCTATCGAGAAAATCGAGGTGGCTCATTTGCAAAGTCTCGATACGTGATAGTGAGACACGCCTTCTTCAAAGGTGTGTGGTCATAGTTGTGGTCGCGTGGAGTAGAGGCTCGCGCTTGGTGCTTAATCACATAGGTGGAGTTTCATAAAAAGGACTTGTGGTTTTGTTCGTGAGATTCCAGCATGGAATCGAAGATCTGCTTTAGCTAGGAAACTTTGAAGGTCCATTAACCAGGATTAGAGACCATGGATGGAGGATTCGACTAATTGAGGAAAATAAATTTTATTTTATTTTATGCCCCATAGTGGGTGTGTGAAAAAATGGTATCATAGCATGGTTACAACACTTGGTTTGCCTGGGCTCATGCAAGAGTCACATAAAGAGGTATTGTTATCTGCATTTACTCCTTGAGGAGAAGGACTGTAGATTGAACTTGTGATTTTGGGAATTCTTGTTGAATTTCAGTAGAAGAATTTTTTTAACCCCATTGTTAAAATGGTAACTACTCTTACCAGAGTAGGGATATGATAATTAAAAGTGATAATAAAACTTGAATGTGAATAGTTGAAGGTGGAAGGGTTCTGTCAAGGGTAGCTAAAGTTCGAAATCCATATGACCTGATGTTAGTGACACTGCCTCTAAGCATGGGCAGTTGGAACATTAGGCAGTGATGATGGTTGGTTATATAATGGTTAATGCCTTTGTGGGCTTAAAGGAATCTGATAGGATTAGGTAAGAGCCTTGGCAGTATAATTACTAATCTATATTAAACTCAAAGTATATAACTCCTCATGACTAGGGGAAAGGTGAGATGGTTAAGTCCTATAGAAATTGAGGCAAGAAAGTTTTTTCTTGCTAGTTGTTATAGTATAAAAGGGAAATTGACTCTGGTTGGTTATTTCCTTGATAAAAGGAAACATCGGTATGATTTATAACTGTGAGATTAGTCATGTAAATGACTGTAATCTCTAACTAAAAGAACACTAATGATAAAACTAAGCTAGTATGAAGAATACTTAGTTGTGTGTGTGTGCTTGAGTGCATGGATTTAATGCCTTATGAAGCTTCTTGATATGAAGCCTGATATTAATACTGGTTAGGTATGAATGATATTAAATGTGCCAGTGATGGACATGTATGATGTAAGAGTATAAGTATACTAAAATCCAACATGTGAAATGTGAGGCTAGAACATGACAAGATTGAATGAATACCATGGATGCATGGTTGACTCCATTCTGAAGAGTCATGAAAGTTATGTTTTGAATGATAGCTTAAGGGGAATGTGCTCCATCCCCCTAGGAAAATCCAGTACAAATAAATGAAAGAGTAAATGAGCAAGGATTCTCTATTGTCATGATAAGAGGCAAATGATTAAGCCTTTGAGGATCACATGAGAATGATTGTAAACAATCATGAGATGACTTAATTTAAGGTAGATATGTATGTAGGCTATGAAATATACCTATGGAAACTACACACGAGATTATGATTATGAGTATATCTAAGTACATGATGGATGTAGGTTATCAAAAACTAGAATATGTGTGGATGCATAATCTGGAATGCATGTCAAAAATGTATGTCTATGTCCCTTAAAGAATGCGTAATAAAAAGATGAAGATAATTCAAGGTTGAAGCCATCACAGATAGTGATGGATATGCGACCAGGAAGTTGCATGCAGAAGAATTTCCGTGTGAAGGAAATTGTGTAAGAACTTTGTTAGAAGAATAGAGTCACAACCCTAATAATTGTGGGAGGTTGGGCAATGGGTTGCAAAGCCTATGTGTATAAGAATCCTGGATTACATTTTAAAATAAAGTGTGTAGGTGGAAGACTAACAAATGAATATTGACCATTCTGATAACCGAATGGTAATGTGCAGGGTGCACAGGTTCATGATCTGTTATGGGCAAAATATTTTTCTATTAAATCATGATGATGTATCCTAAGAGTTAGGATGAGCCTAACCCAGGGCTTCCCAGGTGAAAAGAAGAAATATCACAATAAGAAGTAGATTTCATAAGGGGGAGAAAAGGAGGGACACTTTCCTCACCCTAACAACCCTAAATTGTTCAACAGAGTCGTAGGATTAAAAGAGCAATTGTGGAAACTAGTATAGTTGATAGAAGGAAAGTAAACCCTCTGAGTATGATTAAATGAATAAATGAGTACGTTTAACTAATTAGTATTGGTTGAAGACATGATTAAGAAAAGGTAGTGATGCCTTAGAGATAAATCATCTGGGCTAAAAAGTCCTAGGCAGTGTAGAAAGAGTTGGAAGAAGGGGAGGGTCCTCAATTCTTCCTTGTTGAGTATTATGTTTTCTCTTGGACGAGAAAACCGATTTACTAATAAAGGTAAATGTTTTGACACCATAGTAATAAGGATTGTATTGCTGAAGATACAAGCAAAATATGTTTGTGTTGCACTTGTGGAAACATTTGAGGATAATGTGATGAAGTGCATGAAGATATGCTAGGAAATTTTGAAGATGTTTTATGAATTCGAATGTTATGATACATGCATTTGATTTAATATTACAACTAATGTAATTGTGACTATGATGATGCATGCTATGTATAGAAAGGAATTGGAGCTATTGAGGAAGACAGATGCCAATGATGGGCAACCTCAAGAAGAGGATGACTAGGAGAAATCTACGGTTGAAAGATTGTGGCTGTAAAAGTTCCCATAAAGCACTGTCGATGAGGTAAAAATTAGAAAGAGGGTGCTAGCATCCATATATGATATAAAAATGTTCATGCCTATGTGGCACAAGGTATGAAGGGATTGGTTAAGATTCCCTTTTGAAATTTTTTACGGATTTAATGTTATGTATGAAATGTGGGAAGGTATTTGTATGCCTTGGATACCCAAGTAGGGTATGATTCAGGAAGGAGAACCTGAATGATGGAGGCGTGAACCTCTAGTAGTAGAGATCGATTGTAATCCTCGAAAGAATTCATGAACTAATATGTCATGTATACATGGGCCAATCAAGGAACTATTGGAAACGAAAGTGCTCATAGATAACACATTGCATGGAATTGCTTCCAGGAAATGCATGTTTTCATAAAGGAGAGGCAATGGATTTCCCATTGAGGAAGGAGTACCTTCCAACATTTCTACTCACATTGTATAGGTGTTAGAGAAAACCAAATTTGGGTGGCCATGAGTGTTGGCACCCTGGTTATTAATGAAGGCATAATGCTTGGGTTCATTCATGCAAAACGTTTAAGTTTCATGTGTACTAATTTGGGATCGTGATCGGCCTATAACAGGAAATATGGTCTTGTTGTAAGAATGAATGAAAATGAATAACCCATATGATGAAAAGATTGGTTAAATTCCAACACACCATGACCAAGTACCTGTCATAAAGTGTGACAAACTTGAACTCAATGCAAGAGTGCATTGGGTATGAGTGTGGCCATGAATATTGGCACATTTGTTAAAATCCTTTGAAATGTTGAATTACACTCTGAAAGGTTTGGTATGTTGAAATAAGGCATAGGCAAGGACTGAAATCCCCTTTTTATGTTTATGTAAATGTGATGAACTACTAGTATGCATGGTTTTGAATACATACATGCATATATATATATGTGTGTGTGTGTGTGTGTGTGTGGAGGCATGAGAGACTAATAGTTTTTTTGGCTATGTGAAGAATGAACTGCAGGAGGAAAAGGGTCTTGGACATGGCAGTGTTGTAAGCCCATAAGAAAGACCGATTGCCTGTTGAGCCAAACTGCAAGGAAGAAAGAGTCTTGGATATGGAAATGTTGTGAGCCCATAAGGAAGACCGATTTCCTACTGAGGTAAAATGTTATGGGGAAGAAATTCCCATACTTGTGAATCTAGTTCCATACAAAACATATCTGAAAATAAACGAAGGGATTGGAAAATCTATGGGTGACAGATTTGCAATAAAATTCTGAAAGTTAGAATTTATAATGATGTCTCATGAATTTTGTGTACTTGTGATAAAGGTGAGAAGAAAAGATCTATCCATAAAGGACAAATCAAGGCTATCAAAGCTAAAGCTAATGAAAAATGGCTATTGTTGAGCCATGCGAACCCCATGATAAGTCATGATCACCTGAAATACATTATGTTGAGGTAACATAAGCTGGAGGGATGCCTTGGTAGAGCAATTCTAAGGGATGCCTCGACTGTAAGACTCGATAGAGTCTCCGAAATTCTTCGAGTATGAGAAAAAATTGGCAGGGCAAGATGTATCACCTGATTGATTGTATAGCAATGAAGGGGATGCCTGAGCCTGGGCCTGGAGGGTGAGTGACCGCAAGAAGAGGAGACCTTAACAGTTCTTGTAAACTATTGGCATCATGCACACGGTGGGTAGTTCTTCCTGTGTGAGAAAACCTTGGCAAGGCTATATGGATCACCCGAGGGACTGTATAACAAAGAAGGAGATGCCTAAGCCTAGGCCTGGAGGGTGAGTGACCGCAAGGAAGATGAAACCTTGATAGTTATTGTAAACTATTGATTGGGATCACGCACCGAATTGGTATGTCAAGAAAAAACAATGAGCCTGGATAACAAGGACAACCATGTGGATACAAATCAACAAACTACGCAGACAATTATTGTGCTAAGATTATGAAAATTTTCCTAGAAATTTTTATGCAATGTTTTCACATAAGACTATGATTAACGTGATTGATTGTCCAAGAATTACTGAAATCAGGTGACCAATATTAAGGGTTTGAAAAAGGACCCGACCAAGAGAGAACGATCAAGATTTTTGAAACATCTAAATGAGAAAGGCATGACAGGTGTTTTTGAGGAAGAACACCTAGGATGGTGTTCCTTTAAGGGGGAGGGAATTGTAACATCCTTGTTTCCCCCAGTTTGTAATTAATCATAAAATAGGAATTACCATGCTAAGGCATGTGGACAATGTAGATGTATTATTGTTTGAGTTGTCGATAACTGACTGTGGGGGTGAAGCCTTGAAAGTACTTTCCATGATATCACTAGAGGAAGAATGTGAAAACTATACAAGAGGGTTCATTATACCAAATAACCCCAAATTCCCCTTGATAAGGATGAAAAACCTCTTTTGGATCCCAAGGAAATAAATCAGTTAATGAAGAAAGGAACAGTGGTTGAATTATCAACCACCCCCAATGAATGGGAGCATGATCTAGCTGCATAATGTCAGCTCGAAGTACCATAGAGACCTGCAGACCCAAGATTCCTTCTGACAGAAGGAACGATATGGGTCGGGAACCTTCCAAAAAGAAGGAAGGTAAGATAAATACACACAGAACAACCAAGGAGGAGACACGGGATGAGAGCACAAGCTCATAAAGGGGATGTGTCGAGCTCTCCAGGGGGCTAATGAATAGAAGACCACGAGCTTGATGTTGGGGGAGCATCTGATAAATATCGTCGAGGCCATAACAGAGGGAGATATCTGAAAGTTGTAGAAAACTGAACCCGAGAAGAAGTTGAATAGAGAAAGAAACCTTGAGAACTATGAGAGTTCCCTGGTGATATCATGGCTTGGCATGAGGGTGGCCAGAGTTATAAGAATGAATGTCATTGAGCCTATAGTCGGGTGGAAGGATGAACACCCACAATCAATTGGTTGGCAGCAACCTCTAATAGATAAGTGATCCCCTCCCATGTGTAATTTAGTTGTAACTATGTATGAATTGGTTATACTGTGAATGTTTTCAGGAATGTGCATGATTTCTTAATGGATATATTGTATCCCTTCTATTATTGCTTGGATATATAATTAGGAAAGTAAGAGATTATATGGTTCGGACATGATTTATACTCGTAAATGCTTTCGCCCTGTGGTGGCCTAATCTAAAGCCACGAACTGTGAGTTCGTTGACCTTAGGTACAGTTTCACGTATGCATGTCAACCCTCCTAATTGTTATGAGTCCCTTTGAGGAAAGAGTCTGTTAAGCTTAGGAGAGGTAGTGTAGATACGCATAGGCTCTCTGTGAGGTAAGCAGAGACCGAGAACCACTTAAGTTCTAGACTTGACGAATGAGTGCAAGAAGTATGCAGAAGACCCTTCTAAGTGTTAAGTCCAGGAGAAAGAGCACAAATCTCTTAAGTCCTTCATAATTGATGAATCTCTAGGAGGATAGTGAGATTCAAGTATTGAAAGGGAATGTACTTTCGTTTGGAAGATGAATGGACGAGATCTGTTCAGGAGGACCCACAGTCTGTCACAATCGTTAGATTTGAGGAAGGAGAGAAGGTGTTAACGCCTCGACTCTTACAATATTTTCAAGATTCAATGAGTGTAGGTAACCAACGTGAAGGGGACATATCCTCAAAAATATGAAACCTAAAGTAGCGATGAAATATGGACCGTAGATCCTAGAATCCATCGAGACCCTCCTTGACCATCAGATTGGTGAGATTGGATTTCGTGTATCGGGAGAATAACATGTTGGCATGACTAAAACTCCCGAAATCCGAAGTTGGGATGTGATCTAAAACGCTGGATCAATGAAGGTCATAGATCATTGATCTGACGCAATCAGATTACCGTAAGAGTATGTGGAAACTCGAAATTCCCTAAGAACCAATCTCAGAAGAGATAGCTCTAACTTGCATGTACATCACAAGTGTGCATAGGGCCGAAGTCGAGTTTCATTACCAAAGGTCAGGAGGGAGAATACAGATGAGACACAAAGTCACAAGGCTCGCAGAGGAATCAAAGGTTGAAGCCTTCAACACTTAGAGAATTCTTTCAAGACAAGAGAAATTCCAAGCTCATGAGGAGGAGCAATAACTATCGTTAGATTAACTGCAGAGGAGAGATATGAACCTTTGGAATCTACATCTAGACAACGATAAATGAGCGTAGGAGAATATTAATTTTGGGTCGTCAGATCTGAGCGCACGGACCAACAATCATTGGATCCGGAGGAAGGTGCACGAGACAAGTTCTGAAATCATCAGAGCCATCAATTGAAAGGGACGCATGGCCAGATCTCAGGATTTCATGAACTCGTAGAGAAATAAGGTCAAATCACACATTGTTTGAACTCGCGATGTGGGAAATCATGATTTGATCGTAGTCGTCCATCGGAAGGGATGCGTGGTGAGAGCTCAGCATTTCGTTGACTCACAAAGCAAGAAGGTCAAAGTACATACTTTTCGAACTTGCAATGTGCAAAATCACAATTTGATCATAGTTGTCCATCAAGGAGGGCATGTGGTGAAAGCTCAACATTTCATTGACTCGCAACTTGAAGAAGTCAAATACTAATTCGGGAGAATTCATGAAGTGCAAACTCGTGAAAAGATCACAGTTGTTGATCATCCCGAAAATATCATAGCCGTTGGTTATCCTGATATCATCAGAACCATCCATTTGGAGGGACACATGGTGAGAGACCAGCATAATTTCACTGACTCGCAGGAGGAAAAAGTCAAAGAGGGAAGTCGTGAGAACTCGTGATACACAAAATGCGACGCGTCGTTAGGTTAAGCCTATGGTCATAGGAATGGTCACGTGAGCAGAGGGAGCGAATGGATTTGGAGGAGTTAGGGCACCTTGCATCGAAATTCCCGAAGTCGTGAAACACGACGTGCCTTTTGGGGCTCATCCAATGGTCATAGGTGGTAGTCACGTGGAGGAGGATACGAGAGGAGCCAGCTAGTGCTAATCTCTTATCGGGAGATGGATATCGAGAGAATCAAGGTGGCTCATTTGCAATGTCCTGATACGTGAGAGTGTGACACACCTTCTTCATAGGCATGCGGGCATAGCCGAGGTCGTGTGGAGAAGAGGCTCGCACTTGGTGCTTAGTCACATAGGCAAAGTTTCATAAAAAGGACCTGTGGTTTTGTTCATGAGATTCTAGCAGGGAATCGAAGAGCTGCTTCAACTCGGAAACTTTGAAGGTCCATTGACCAGGATTAGAGACCATGGATGGAGGATTCGACTAATGGAGGAAAATAAATTTTATTTTATTTTATGCCCCATATTGGGTGTGTGACATCCTCTTTCTCTATCAATGGTCGAGGATTACTGTGGTTTAATCCAAAGTCCACAAGATTATGCCACATCTTTTCTGGATTAGACGGCCTAGATTTACTTTGGATGATCTGATGCTTGAGATTTACTTCAGATGATCTGATGACTGAGATCTACTTCAGGTGATCCAATGGTTGAGGATTTATTTCAACTCTCTGGACTTTAGATATTTCAAATCTCAAATTGACACTCTAGATCAAATGACTGAGATTTACTTCGGATGATTCGACGGTCAACAAGTCTCTTCTGGATCAGATGACCTAGATTCACTTCGGATGATCTGACGCTTGAGATATTCTTCGGACGATATGATGGCTATGATCTTCTTTGGATGATATGATGGTCGAGAATGTTTTTTGGCTCTCTAGACTTCAGGAATTTCAAATCTCAAACTAAATTCTTGAAGTTACATTTTTCCATAGCTTAACCTCCTCGCATCTTTATACCCGAAAAAAATGTTTATCTTTGATTATGATCTTAGATCGACGACTCGATTTTTCTACGATGCATCTTTTCTATCTTATCCTATCCTTCCACTTAGAATGATCCAACAATAACGAAAATTTGGTTTTGATCTGACAGCTGATGGGTATTCAGATAATCAAATTCTCAAACCTTTAGCCCCGCTTATCCTATCCTTCCATTTAAGATGATCCGACGGTTGACGGGAATTCGGGTTTGATATGACGGCTGAAGGGTATTCGAATAAATAAATTATCAACCCTTTATCCCCTCTTATCCTATGTTTCCACTTTAAGATGATCCGATGGTAACGATCCTCCAATGGTTTTCGAGCCCACGGTCACTCATATGACTGACACCCATAATATTTAGATGATAAACATGGTCAATTTCTTGATCGGACGGCTGTTGAGGCTTCTCACTCTGATCAAATGGTTATTGAGGCTTCTCACCCTGAGCTTACGCTTTTCCTTTCGAGCCTTGATCTCTGCAGTTTCTAACCCTCTTGAGATTTTATCATAGAAACATTGTTGATCCTATCATGATCAACAATAATCACGAATTTATTCAGCCTATCTCTGCATTTTCTAACCCTCCTGAGCTTTTATCATATGAACATTGTTGATCCTATCGTGATAAAAAATAATCATGAATTTCTTCAGCCTATCTCTGCATTTTCTTTTGTACTATGTTTTCCCTTCTGAGCTTTTGATATCTTCGTATTTTTCACTCCTCCTCCTGAGCTTACACTTTTGATATCTGCATACTATTTGACATCTTCTACTAACTGATATACTATTGACATCAATGACAATCTCATCTTTGGTAAATCACAATGATAATTCATTATAACAACAAATCATCACATCGAATGTTGACATCAATGACAATATGTCCAACAACTGTCTTAAGAAAGAAGTTTCTAAATCATCATATGATGTTATGGAATTTGCAGGAAGTCCCCTAAACCAAGTTCTAACGTTTCCCTCAAAAGTTTGTACTAACAGTCTCATGTAAATGTCTTCATATTCAATGCCAATAATATTATCAAATTGATCAAAAAATGATATATGCTCTGTGGTTTTTAAATTCCCTTCTCTCATGAATTTAGGGTAGACTCTTCATTTAATTCTAAGGTAAATTATGCAGAACTGTAGGGAGGGGTAAGGGCGCATATCTAGCAGCAACCTTAGAAAACATCATTGGAGGAGGTAGTGGTGGATTTATATTTCCACCACCCCCACCACCTCCTGCACCTCCATCACCATCCATTGAAAGTTTAGGAAAAGAGATACTAGGAATATAATGTAGATTATCAAATATTTAAAAAGACTGTTGTACTAGATCATTAATTGCTTCAGGAAGATGAGAGTGGAGATCTTCTAGGTAATCAAAAGGTGATGGATCTCATGAGAGGGATGTAAAATAAAAATCATATGGGAAATGGGAACTTGATCTTGGTATTTAAGATCAGCTAGATGGATAAATGGGGGAAGTAATAAGAGATGAACTTGAGTATAAAGGGTGATCTTCAGGATTTTCAGAGACAAAAATTTTTACTTCAGGAAGACTAAGAATAGGTTGCGTATAGATGGTATTAAGAATTGAAAAAGATTCTTTATTCTCACGGGTAAAATTTTCTATCAAAGAGATAGGGGTATTTTGGAAACTTTCTCCCTTTAGATCATACAGTTTTACTTTGGGAATTACCTCCTTCGGATTTTCTAACTTAATTTCAGAATTACTAGTTGAGGCTTCTGCATAATGATGTTTTTGATGTTTTGTTATAGAACTAAGTAAACTTATTTCTTCCAGTGGAATATTAACATTAACTTAAGTAACCTTAGGTTGATAGACCTTGTCTGCAAATGCAAAATTCTGCTTTAGATATCCTTTGGTTTTCAACAGTTTTTCGGGATCCGAAACTGGCGTAGTTTGCTTATCATCTAGGTTTTTTTCTAGTATTTTTTTGTCCGAACACCAGCTTTTCCAAAATGGAGTCGTCAGGTGAAAAATAAAATGAGCCTTATCATTATGTTCAATTCTTGTTCATCATAAAAAAATCGAAACTTAAACTTTGTCGTATTCCCAGGGAAAACAATTTCATTTCTCTGTCCTAGACAATGGCGCCAAAAATATGTATTTCTTGAAATTTACTCTAGGCTCATAGAATAATATCAGGCATTCAAAAATTAAGAGAATTGTTTTATAGTGATTTTCTACATTCATTTTTTTAGATGAAACTTCAAATGAGTTTAATGATTGGAAAGTATAGAGGCAGTATTTATTTCTTTGAGTCTTTTATAGATATTGAATATATGGAAAGTAGAATCGATTAACAAAAACTATAAAAATAAAGTAAGGCATCCAATACTGATAAATCTTACCTTATCCGTAGTAGAATAATTATGTCGAATGAATCTTTCAAAGAAGAATTTAAATGGGGAGATTCACACAGATACAAGTCTTTTTTTACTCACAATATAAACAAAGGAAATATTGTCGCTGAACAAACTTCCGATTATATGGACCACAATAGATGTGTTACTAAATTGTATCCTTTCATTCTTTAAGAGTCATAGAATGAAGAAAATAAGATTGGCGAAATGACAATACACAGAAAGTACATAACTCAAGGAAATGAAACATAGAATATTTGTCTTGTCTTTCAAATTGGCATAAAGAAGGTTATGTTTTACATTCGGCTAGAAGAACCCTCTAATAGATCTTTAATCAATTTATTTATACAAAAATTGTCTTAACCAAAAGTGGTTAGACATTCCACTTTCTAATTTTCCAAAATAGAATAGAATCTAAACTAAAAGATATAACAAAGATTTTAAAGCATCCACTGAGATTTCTTTCGCATTGTTGGAAATTCCTTCACCTTCTATTTGCTCGTGGGTGTACTTGGTTTTTTTTTATCCTTGAATTGTGCATGTAGTTCCATTAATGCAACAATGAACTTGGAAGGTTCCACATTTTCATTTAAATCAAATGAGAAAAACTTTTTATGCACCAATGGTAACTTTTCTTGATTTTTAACAACTACCTGTTGTGTGATCTAATGTTGTAAACTCAATTTCACCAACAGATCATTTACCATTCATAAATCAACATGATTTACTTGTAGTATATCATTTTGTAAATTCTCTCTATTTTTCTTTAGATTTTCTTTTCTCTTTTCGATCTCAATTTGTCCAAGTGTATCATGAATACTACTAACATCAATCTATGCCATTTCCATATATACAACTGAAAGAGTATTAAGAGAAATCTCTTTTGCCTCTCTGGCTATCCTTTTACATTCTTCAGTATTATTCTCCCAGACCTTTAAATCCATTTCTCCTTTTATCTTCTCAAATTGTGAAAAAGGAGCAATTCCAAGTTCATTGAGCTTTTTCCTCCATACTACAAATTATTGGAATTTGGATATGGTTGTAAAAGCTTTCCTCTCCTTTTCATAAAAATTTTTCAAAGAATTATTAATTACTTGATAATTTCTTTGAATAATATCCATACTTTCATACAGTTCTTGTTGGAAATTTTTCATCTTTTCATTTACCTTTGATGCTCGTTTCTTGAAGGAAGAAATTTCCATTCCTGTGCTCTCAAATGAGGTTATTCGAGTCTACAATTTCTCTATTAACATATCTCGCTGGGAGAGCATGTTATTACTCAAGTGTTGATTTTTAACACTTAATTTCAATTGATCTTCTAATTGCTTAATCTGTTGTTCAAAACCCTATCTAATTTGATCCATATCAAAATTAATTCTTTCTTTGGTACTCGCTTCCATATGTTGCATATCATTATGAAATTGTTCAATCAGAAGATTCTTTTGGTCAAGTTGTTTTTAAAATTATCCATTGGACACAAGTTGGCAGTTGCAAAGGATCCTAATGAGTCTACAACATCTTTTGCGAATTTAGGGTCACTCTGTCCCTATCCATCATATATCATTTTATGCTCTTTGGTAGTTCCTCCCTCATTCTGTCGAGATTCCCTTCATATGATAACCTTCCTTTTCTTGTTGAAAAATAAATATGATGAAGTCATATCTTCAAGTTCAATAGGTTTCAGGTCATCTATATTAATAACCTCTGAACAAGGTAAATCGAAACATGTTGCTAGGGGAGTCAAATATGGGATAGGAATAATAAGTGTAGTAGATTCTTCTTGATTTATAATATCTTTCATTGGAGTTTTAGTGATTGATATTGACAAAGGAAAATTATGTCCATGCTTCATAAAAGCTTCAAATTATGTTAATAATTCCCGATCACTTTTACCTGGTATGGATATTCCTGGGATTTTTTCATCCTTGGAAAATGATTATGATATATTTTCCATTTCCCTATCTTTGTCTTCAGACAAGTTATGTTGCTTGAGCTCTATTGATTCTGCCATCTTTGAAGTTGGATTAATTCTTTGTTCTTCCTGCAAGATTTTGGGTAGACTGTTCCTTCTGTGCTTTTGAAAGATGACAAAGCCTTACTATTGATCTTGAGGCAGATTTTGAAATCTGGATACAAATTCATCATAGGATCTAACTCTTATGAAAACTTCATCATATGATGAATCTTCATGGATGCATCTTTTCATATTGAATTGAGCTAAATGATTTTCAACCACCCTATGTGGATCATTCCTTTTGTATTAAATGTCAACCAATTTAATATCTTCTAAGGCCGAAGCCTCCACCTTAGCGTGTCCGAAGTCAGATAATGAAAATACACCAACCAATATGGGAAATGTTGGCCAAACTCTTTTCCGTGCCACCTTTAGTTCTTTGGTAATTCCTCCTGAAACTATTTGATATGATACTTCTTTGCAAACAAGTCTATCTGGTAAGAATCTGGGAAGAGCGTGAGGAGATGTAAAGCAATCAAACACTCTGATGTAAGAGAATATTTCCTCAATATGTTAATCTACAATGGCACCTAAATTTCCAATGATTTGTTCCACAATTCTAGGGGAAGCTGACCATAGATAACTTCATGAATTGGAATAACCACATTATGAAAAATTTCATAAAAATAATCCTTCGAATTTTCCTCACATAACTTAGAATTACAAAAATGTATGGGCTCAGTGACAATCAGAGTCCAGCTCCAATTCATAAGAGGAAATGGGGTCCTGAAACAAATTGCATCCATAATATATGCATACATATAGAAAAGAGCATGTTCTCCTTTATATTTATGAGTTTTATAATTCCCAATTTGCTTGGCTAAGTTATCTAACAACATTTCCCCCCAATAAAAAGTATATCCCTTGGCAACTTCATTGATTATGGGAACCCATTCTATGGTAAAATGCGCAGGATTTTTCTTTCCAAACATTCTGTTAGCAATATTTCTTGTCTCGGGACAAGAAATAGAAACAAGACAGCGAAAGTCCCAAATCCCCGAGAGTTAATAGGGACCATCCATCTGGAAAGGACACATGGTAGGAGATCAGCGTTATCGGGGAGGGTCCCGATAGGCAAGCGTCCATCGGAGTTGAAGCCATCGGGATATCAGGGATCCCGGGGACGAGTGATTCGTGCACTTCAAAATTGCGATCCGCGAAACCCCGATCGGTGGGGAACAGTTGTCAGTCATGGTGGGACCGAGAGGAGCACTGTAGTGTGGGAGCCAGTTGTCAACTGGGCGGAGGTCAAGCTCATCGAAAAATCAGGGTTCTTGGAGGTGAAGGAACCGTTGCATCAAACACTGCGATATTGCGATACGCAATATCCCGACACTAAGAGTGTGGGGCAACGGAAGTCGACAGAGGACAGGTGGCAGGATTTCACGACAGGGAAGGGACCATTGATAGGTCAACGGCCATGAGCCATCGGGGATTGGAGATTCACGAGTCTAGAGGACTTGTGAATCGTGACATCGCAAGTGCTGAAACTCTGATAGGAGGGTAAGACCACGGTCGCGGAGGCATGGTCATATGCGACAGGAGTTAAGCTCAGGAGGGCTCGCGCATGAAAGGAGCTCATCGCAAATCAGGGATTGGAGAGGTAAGGAGTTCTCGACAACAGGAACCGCGAAACCCCAAACCCCAATACAGAGTTGGGGATAACCACGGTCAGGTACTGAAGGCCATGAAGGGATTGGAAAGGACCTGTGGATCAGGTTGTTGCAGCAGTGATTCCCGAGGGAATCCAAGGAGCCGCTTCAGCTCAGAAGAGGGGATTTAAAATGATCCTGAAAGTAGGAAGGCATGGTGATGTCCCAGGTACCAATTCGATGCAGGCTAAATCCCAGTACCTGCTGGAGATTAATGAAGAAAAGAGAGGATGGATCAAAACTCACATCACTCATTTATTGCAGAGTATGGAGATCCCAGTCGAAAGTCTACCCAGAAAGGTCCCCTGTACCGGTTCTCTTCAGGAAGGTCACGCCGAGTCTTCAACTCGCCAGAAGAACCTACACACGCCAATTCAACATTCAAAGGGCTTGCTACCACCCTGGCATGAGCCATGTTGAATTAAAGAGGTGTATTACAGGGGAACAAAGGACAGATTTGATTGAGGAGACGTCACCCTTTGAAAGTTTTGAGATGCCTCCACTGGAGGAGAGGAGGGGAGGAGTATATGTAGGCATTTTTGCCATTTTGTAATGATCGATGGTTGAGCTGAGCTCCCGGTTGTAAATTTTTAATGAAGCATTGTTGCTCTGGTTATGTATGAACTTTTGAGACTTCTTGCCTTATGAATACCAGCTTCTTTCATGTCTTTGTTTACACTGTGTTAGAGCAGCTCGGAATTGGAGGATCCAGTCGAGCTGTAGCTATTATAGGATGATGTTGTAATGGATCACTGTAATAGTTGCACTGTCTCTAATTAGTTCCTGTGTTTTTCCCAGTGCTGAGTGACTTGGAATCGGAGGATCCAGTCAAGTCCCCTTTCAATTTCTTGAGACCCTGAACCAAGAGGATCTTGCATTCAGAGTCTTTCTTCTACAAACTTTCGAAAGCCTGCTGCCTAGAGCTGTTTGTTCACCTTTCTTACTAAGTCTTCCACCTGATCATCTTTGAATCAACCCACTGGCTGAAGTTAGGATTCCAGACCTCCCTTGTTCTTTACATACCAGACCTAGTCCCCGAGTTAGAATGATATTTCCTTGAATCACCCTTTAAAAAAAAATTGTGACATTAAACTGATGGGTGTCGGGCTCTGCTCCTGCAAGCAATCTAGGAGTGACTTCCAACGCTAACACATTCTACAAAACATCATGGCAATGTGCAAAATATGGGCATCACAAGGGGTCGTAGAATATATATACCCTGGCTATCAGTTTGAACTTATTTTGATTTCACCACCAGGATTTTACTATATCATGAACAACTCTACCATATTTTGTGCATTCCTCATCTTCAAACTTCATTATAAATGATGCATTGTAAGTATATTTGGGATTAGGGGTTAATTTGTACATTACTTGAATGTCCTCGGGTCGAAAGGAGCTGACAATGGTGTTCTAGTGATTGCATATGGTTCTCGTTGGGATATCCACATGCTCTAAGGCCCAACTTATCATATCGGTATATGGCATTAGTTTCGGTCGAGCTGCAAATCTGTGAACTTCTAACTTAGCCGCTTGAATTAGCTTAGCTGAAAATGACTCATCCGCTTCTTCAGCTGAATCATCAGAATAGAGAGAAATTTCCTACTCTAAAATGTCATACACCTACTTCCAAGATTTAATGGCGTCTTTCAGTTGAGCAGTAGTATCTGAAAGTATGTCTGCATTTGGGTTTGATTCCTCAGTAAATGAATCATGCTTCCTTCCTTATTTACATGGTGCCATGATTTCCAAATGTTGATGTTAACCCTCCTATGAGAATCTAAACCTGTGAGCTCAAAATGTTGAATGCAAAGGTTTTGGATGCTATTGAAAAAATGCTTTGAATTTTTAAATAACTTTATTTACATAAATATTAATGACTAGTTATCCTCTCATTAATCTATTGACAAAGTAATCATACTAAAATCTATCAAATTTATTACCTAACAGTCGAAAAACTTTTCCCAATTTTTTACCCTAGCCAGCTAGACATATTTTCAATGATCATAATTAAGATAAAGTACTTCGGCAGTTTGACATTCTGGAGTTTTGAATGAAGAATAATGGATATCTCCCAAAGGCCGAATTCATGAAGAAATTAATCAACCCTTAATTATTATTTCATTTTAATTGATCACGACTTAAGGTCACTTTTTAATTTTAAATACTTCGGGATTCCAGAACTTTGGAGCTCCAAGGGTTCATGATTTTGTATTTGCAGTGAGTGGAGTTTCCCCAAAGTGTGAATTCACGGAGTGAATACTTACCACTAAGAACACCTACTTAAATCTGTTTAACCCATTAATATTTAGTGATTTATTATCATGATCATTTGGGTGCTTTGGCACTTCAGCGATTCGACGCTCCTTTGAATTTATTCTTGATTGATCTTCCGAAGGACAATCTCCCAAAGTGATGTGGCAGTGATGATGTCACTTGTGATGATGTGTCATAAAAAGTGAGTGACACATGTCACCTAAAATAGTATGAATGATGTGATTAAGGTGCCCGAAAAGAGTGCCACATGTCAGCACAATTAAACATTGACAAGTGGCCTATGACTCATCAATAGATCTATTTAAAAATATTTTCACAGGAACATGTCTCTGGGACTCCGGAGCTTCACGAATTCGGGATTTTTTAGAGATTTAAACACTTTGAGCTTGAACTCCCAAATTGCAAAGTCCTGAAATGAACTTCGTACTTCTCTTTTTCTTAACCTTTACACAATTCTAGAACTGCAAAATTGTGAGAACCGTCGATCTAAATGATTGTTAATTTTTTAATGGTTGATATTTGATGCATTGTTAGGAAGCAAATATCAATATAGGATAGAAAAACCTCAGAATAATTACTCAACGCCTTGAAAAAGAGAGAATTCCATATAATAAGCCTCTTTGAGGGGGAAACCTCCTTATACACCACATAAATTTCCAAATACAAGATGATTCCAAATGAAAAGGTCTCTTTGGTATATATAGGAGACTAGGAAGTACAATTACAACTAATGGACCCAAGCCAACATAAATAAAATAAAATTACTTTAATGTAATATTCCCTAATTAAGGGGTAATGTGCCACTATTTAGGGCTTAACATGCCCCTCCCCTTTAGACAAGTGTTGTCTGCAATACTTGAGTAATTATGGATGCTTTTGTATAAAAGACTCATCTTCCCAAGTGGAATCTTTAGCAGGTAGTTTCCTCCACTTAATGAGATACTCTAAAATGGATCTATTCCTCAGCTGGCAAATTCTTGTGTCAGTGATAGCTTCATGCTCCAATATGATTTTTCCTTCCTCGTCAGGTTCTGGAAATACAGATTGAACTAAGATCTTGTCACCTATAACTTTATTTAAGCATGAAACATGGAAAACTGGGTGTACTTGTGAAGATACAGGCAACTCCAATTTGTATGCCATAGTACCAATCTTTTGCAACACCTTATAAGGGCCATAGTACTTTGGTGATAATTTATTATCCTTCTTGGCTTGCTCGATGGACATCTATTTATATGGTTGTAGTCTTAAAAACACCTAATTCCCTACTTCAATCATTCTTTCACTACGATGTTGATCTGCTTGTTGTTTCATGAGATTTTGTGCCATG
This sequence comes from Picea engelmannii, assembly GCA_009831015.1. NCBI lineage: Eukaryota > Viridiplantae > Streptophyta > Pinopsida > Pinales > Pinaceae > Picea > Picea engelmannii. The sequence continues at coordinate 845,874 of ML781807.1, forward strand.
GTTAGGTTGTCCTTTAAGATTTGGAGAACTTTTTGTTGGTGCTCGATGTGATCTTCCACTGCTTGAACCTTAGATTTTTCTTTTAGAGAAGAAGTGATGGAAGGAGGGTGGTATCCATAGAGTTCCATAAATGGTGTCATTTTTTTTACAGTATGAAAGGAAGTGTTATACCACCATTCTACCAAGGGTAACCATTTGAACCATTGTTTTGGTTTATAAGAGACAAAGAGACTAATGTAACCTTCCAACCATTTGTTTACTATCTTGGTTTTTCCACCAGATTGAGGATGATAAGATGAGCTATGAGCCAATTGAGTACCCAAACAAGAAAATAATTATGTCCAAAAATGTCCAGTGAAGATGGGATCTCTGTCACTTACAATAATCTTTGGGATTCCATGTAGCCTTTGAATTGTATCCATGAATGTGGTGGAAATTGTACTGGATTTGAAGGGATAAGAGAGTGCACAAAAGTGTTTTCACTTGGTCAGTCTATCAACAATCACCATGATGTCACTCTTTCCTTATGACTTTGGTAACCCTTTGATGAAATCCATGGAAACCTCCTCCCAGTGCTGACTTGGGATGGATAATGGTTGTAAAATACCTGGGGTATTAATTGTTTCCACCTTATTTTGTTGGAAAACCAACATTCTGCCACAAATCTTTGAACATCAGTTTTAAGGCCAACCCAAAAAATTCCTTCTTGACCCTATGGTAGGTTTTCAAAAATCATGAGTGACCTCCTACTGGAGAGGTGTGAAATTCCAATAGTACCTTTTGTTTGAGTTGGGAGTTCTTACATAAATATAAGTGATCTTTGTACCATAGTGAATCATTTTTCCATGTAAATGTATCTAATGCATTGGATTCCTGCTACAACCTTTGAATGAGAGTCCACATGTTTTCTCCATTCTTCCATTCATCCCTCTCTTCTATTATCCAATCGGGTTGGATGATCAAGATAACACAGAGAAAGGCCTCAACATCTTCATCCTTTCTTGAGAGTGCATCTTCCACAACATTTTTCTTCCTTTTTTTATAGATGATTCCAAAATCATAACCCAATATCTTGGTCACCCATTTTTGTTGTTCTTCTGAAGATAGTCTTTGTTCCAAGAAGTATTTAGGACTATCATGATCTTTTTGGACCTGGAAGTGCCTACCTATTAGGTAAGGGCTCCATTTCTTCAATGCATGTAGTATTTCCATCATTTCCTTCTCATAAATGGGTTTGTGTAAGTCCTTTCCCTTGAGTGTTCGACTTTCAAAAGCAAGGGGCCTTCCTTCTTATATTAGAACAACACCAATGCCATTTCCCGAGGCATCACATTCCACAATAAATGTTTTTGTGAAGTCTGGTGTGGTCAAGACAGGAGCTTTGCACATCGCCTTTTTAAGTTGTTCAAAAGCTTGAGTTTCCTTTGTAGTCCATGAAAATGAATCCTTCTTAGTTAATGTTGTTAAAGGTGTTGCTATTCTTCCATAGTTTTGAACAAACTTGTAGTAGTAACCTATCAAACCCAAAATTCCTCTAATATTCTTCAATGTTTTGGGAATCGGACAGTCCATCATGGCCTTAATCCTGTCAGGGTCTACCTTGACACCTTCATGAGATACAATATGACCCAAATACTCTACCTCCTTCACCCCAAAGAAAAATTTGGATGGTTTGGAAAATAGTTGTTGTTCCTTTAATAGTTGTAGCACCTTGTCAACATGTCGCACATGATCCTCCCAAGACTTGCTACAGATTAGTATATCATCAAAAAATGCTAACACAATTTTCGTAGGAAGGGATTGAAAATGGAATTCATCAACCCTTGGAATGTGGAAGGTGCATTTGTTACAGAAAAATGCATGACCAAAAATTCATAGTGGCCTTCATGAGTTCAAAATGTTCTTTTTGGGATATATGTTTCCTTCATTCTAATCTAATGATACCTTGAACGAAGATCCAACTTTGTGAAATAGATTGCTCCATGTAGTTCATCTAACAATTCATCAATGATGGGAATGGGAAACTTATATTTAATAGTGATCTTGTTGAGCTCTCTATAATCTGTACACATACGCCATGAGCCATCTTTCTTGAGTACCATTACCACCGGTGCAGAGTAATAACTTTGGCTAGGTCTAATAATTTCAGCCTCTAACTTTTCTTCAACCATACGCTCAAATTCACTCTTCTTGGCATAAGGGTATATGTAAGGCCTAATGTTAGGAGGAACACTCCCGGGAATTAGGTGAATAACATGATCATGATTTCGAGTGGGTGGAAGACCTTTGGGAATATCTTCAAATACTTTGGAATTCTTATCAATGATCCCTTGGAGATATGGGGGAATATATGTCTTAGATGTGTGAACATCTAGTGAGAATAGTTGTGCAATTACACCATGATGCCCCTTTTTCAATAATTTTTTCATGCCATTAGAGCTTACCACCTTACTGTGCTTCCCTGTGATACCCCTTAACTCAATTTATTTTCCTTCCAATGAAAATTTCATGAAAAGTTATTGAAAATTAAAATCCGTTGTTCCTAATGATTGTAACCATTGGATTCCTAGTACGACGTCAGCACCACCCATGGGTATATCAATCATTGGACTATTCATTACATATTCCCCCATAGTAAGATTGATCTTATTGCATTTTCCTGAGCAATAGATAGTTCCTCCATATGCAATAATTGCTTGAAACTTTGGTGCTAGATATACAAAGAAATTGAGAACTTTGTCTAATTTATAGTGAATGAAATTATGAGTACTACCAGAATCAATTAGGACTATTACCTCTTTATTTTTTATATATCCTTTGATATTGAGGGTTTGAGGAGTGTTAATTTCAGCCAATGCATTACATGATATCGTGGGAGTCAAATATTTAGAAGAAATTGTTGATTATTTAGGTTGTTTGTCATTGATGTCAACCCTTGAAGAAAGTCTGGTAGCGAATTTAGGTATCACAAAGGTTTGGGTAATGGAACCAAGTTTGTTTGATGTATAATGGTATGATTTTTAATATGTTTCAAGGTAAGACTATTCTGTATGGATGTTACATGTCATGCCATTTCCGGTGGTATGTGGAACATCACATAACTCCTCACGGTTAGAGAGTTATGGCCATGTGAAGTTGGAGAACCCTCATGAGTCATCTAGAAGCCCCAAAAGGTCAAAGTAGTCAAAGTGGTTGCAAAGAAGAAATTATTTAAATAATAAAGTGAAGTGATGAATGTACTATAAGTCAAATTGGATACAAAAGAAATTATTTAAATAATAAATTTAATGGAGAAATTACTAAGTGGACAAGTGGTTAGAAGTGGGTTAGCCCTAAAATAAGGAAAGTGGTTTAAGAGATTTTAGAAGGTAATTAATAAAGTGAAGTGATGAGTGTACTATAAGTCAAAGTGGATACAAAATAAATTATTTAAATAATAAATTTAATGGATAAATTACTAAGTGGACAAGTGGTTAGAAGTGGGTTAACCCTAAAATAAGGAAAGTGGGTTAAGATGGTTAAAAGGTAACCCCTTGAGGAAGCTACATGAAAGTATAAATAAGAGGAAAGGATCTCTCATTTTAATCGCACTTGAGCATATTGAATATCTACAAGTGATTGAGGTAACCAAAGGATATCTAAGATGAATTTCAGAGGGAAGGTGAAGTAAAGAAGGCTTAAATTCAAGAGAGGATAAATTATTTTGATGATGCTTTCTAAGGTATGTTATTTACAAGTCATCTCACCATTTTCGCAACAACGTTTTTTCTAGAAGGATTCAGACCGTGAAAATGGGAGGTTGTCGAGGAAACATATCCAAGTAGCTATGATAAATATTTTATCTTGTGGGTCATTGTATTTTTGGAGTTACACTCTGTGGAAAATAAGGTTTGTGGCTAGTCTTGAAACTAGTATAAAACAAGTGTTTCGGGTAAAAAAGCCATAACGTCTTCATAACAGATCCAAATTCAGTAATACCAAATGTATTGGTTAGATTACAATCTGTAGTATTATTTTTACCATTTTCATATCCATACAACAAATATTCCGTGCAAGGCACGCTCTACAATTTTACTCTCTAGAATAAGCTAGAATTCGACAAGGTATGCCATTTTTTCTATAACTCCTTTTCTGAGAGGTTCCAAGTAGTGAAACCTGGAGGAATTGTATAAAATACACTGAAGAACATTGTGTACTATTTTCATATGTTATTCATTATAGGTACATATTTATGATTGTTTCAAGTTAGGGTTGTTGACTAATCCAAAATTAGTCATGTGAGACTAAAGTAAAGTTTGATGAAAATGTTAGTCTCTTGTTGTTAAAGTTAAGAAAGGTTTGCAAGAATGTGATCATATACACCAGGTGTATTACAGAGTTACAATTTAGATTTGGATGATGAAATTGATGAGGGGTTTTGGTTGAGGTACATGTTGGGTACATGGTTGAGACAAGTAGTTAATGAGTTGGCACATACATGAGGTGTATAGTTAATGATGTTGGTACATATTGATGAGTCATAGTTTATGTGTATTTGATGCATGATTGGTAAATATTTGGTGCATGGTTGATGCACTCATTGATGGTACATGTTGAGGTACATGTTGGTGCATGGTTGATGCACTTGTTTATGGTACAGGTTGATTATAGCTTGTTTGGACAGGTTATTTGTACAGGTTTGGTGCATGGTTGATGCATTTGTTTATGGTACAGGTTGATGTATGGTACATGTTGGCACAGGTTGTTGGTACAGGTTGTTACAGGTTGATTATTATAGGTTTACATCAATATATCTCATAGTGATAGTGTGACATTGATTCCATCATTCTACTTCTATGCCAGGGTGGTTGGACGGGGAAATGACAGGTGGTTATAGCCACCTTTTGGTTGTAGATAGAGAGCATAGGGGGTTGTATCCTCCTTCTGGTTGTATCCAGAGAATTGGGGAGTTGGAACTTCCCTCAGGTTGTAGCCTGAGAAACTAGGGGGTTGTAGCCTCCTTCTGGTTGTAGCCAAAGAATTGGAGAGTTGGAGCTTCCTTCAGGTTGTAGCCTGAGAAACTAGGGGGTTGGAGCATCCTTCTAGTTGAAGCTAGAAAACAAAGGAATTCATTGCTTCCAATGAATGTAATTCTTAAAGACATATAAGAAAAAGCATTATGTGGTTTTGTCCCTCTTTGGGTTTCCACGTAAAAACACCGGTGTACTGTGTATGTGTATGATTGTTCATTTGTTCATTGTTTATTTACTCTGCAACTATTGAATGATAATGCTACATTGATATAACACTTTCATTTTGTTGTTAAAAATCATTATTTCTCTATTATTGATTCACCCCCCCTCTCAGTAATCCAACAGAAATCGCTTCTACGTTTTCATCTTGAGATGGTTCTTATTCTTGTTCTACTTCCTCTTCACAATATATGTAGAATAATTTCTTCTCACCAGACTTATGTCCCTTATTGTACTTGTTGTCACAATCAAAGCATAAACATTTTTCTTTTCTTTCCTCCAATTTTTGAGGTGTCAACCTTGTAGAGTGAGGTGTTTTATAAGAAGGAACATTGTTCTCTTGAAAGATGTTAGGAGTGGTCCTTCTAGTATCCATAGGCATTGCTAGTGGGGAAAACCCCCCTATGACTACACCAGGGTTTAGAATGTAGGCAGATCAATTAACCTTCTAAAAGTCAACTACTTCTCTAAACTACCCCAAACATACCAAAACTCATACAAGAAAAGCAAACATGAGGGGGATCGAGTAACTATACCTTTACTCTGCGTCCGATGATGATCCCCTCGTGCTTGAAAGCTTTGTTGACTGCACGCCTCCTCCTAGGGCTAGCCTGCATCCAAATATTGACAAAAAACAAATGACAAGCAAGCTATTCCATATACAAGTTAGGGTTAGATGTTAGAATGTCAAAACATAAACCAATAAAAGCATTCAATACACCATGATTTGGGATAGGAAAATTAATTATTTTAATAATAACTCAATGATTATACCTTTACAATCAAAGCTGGCTACTGCTCCATGAACTTGTTCTAGGCTCCTCTTCACCAAGTTCCAAGTGCACCTTTGTATGGATTCTCCTCTCAACCTTCAAATCTCTTCTTGGGAAGTGAATGGGCTAATGGGGAAATGGGGAAATGTTGAGGCAATTCTCACAAAAGGGATGCAATAACTTGGGCAAGGAGGGGAAGTGAAACGAGAAGAGTTTCATTGTTATTATGTCTAGATGTGGAATGAGACTTGAACACCTCCTTTTATATGACAAAAGGATGGTTATTCGGTTGGGTGATGGGCTATAGGAGGTGTATTAGTTGGGAAACTACCCAATAGCTCGTGATCTCAACGAATTCATTGCAACTTTTTATTTTTTCTAACTTTTGCAAGTATACATGGGCTATAATGGTGAAACATGCATATGTACGCGGGCTATAGTGGTGCAGCAAGCATACGTACGTGGGAAATATTGGCATAGGGCATGTACATCTTCAAAAAATGAGTTTTTTAGAAGAGCAACTCAGTAGTGCTTTGGAAAAAAATGCAAGTAAGAGGGCTAAAGGCCAAGTATGCATGTGTAGAGAAATTTAGGGTTATAACATATGCCCCCTAGTGTGTGAGGTCAGAATAGCATCTGATGACCGAAATACATTACAAAATCTTCACCAATGTATGAAATGAGTGAGCACGGGACTAGAGTTCGAGAGGTGCCATCTGCAAAAATAACAATTGTCTCTCTAAGGCAGGCATACCCATGCTCAAGATGAAATAAATCATGGTTTTCAATCAAATACACTATAGATCCATGTCATATAACTATATCAAGTGTAGTCGTGATCAATACACAATGGATCTACATCTCAAAATCAAAGATATACAAGTATAGTATTGATCTTCAAGAAGCCAATAATGCTTGATGGATGGAGATGAGGTATTCATAGCTCGAGAAACAACTTCAAGATCTTCAAAACTCGGGTAGGAGTACAATGTGAGTGTATGAATTTACTACCCAAAGGTCTTCGATGACTCGTCAGAAAAAGACAAGAGGATCTCGATGATTATGCAGAGAACTTCGTTGATTTTGAATCAGGAATTGATTGGACTTTCGGGATGGTCAGGTCATGAGGTCAAGAGACAAACTGTAGAAAGGCCGACTTAGGTTAGGTGCAAATTCCCTTGGACAAAATCACGAAATATGATCAGACTCAAGAAGCATGGCATTAACATAAGTTCATGATGCAAGAGGCAACGCAAAATCTCCATGTGTTTGGAAGAGTAACCAAATAGAGGAGGACATGGATCTATGTAGTGAGAACAAATTCCTAAGGTCATATTAGATCCCAATGCTTGATGAACAAATAGAAGGATGTGCTTTTTCCAAGGGCGATTCATTGTGTTTCCAAAAAAAATAATATATGTTTCCCGTCCCCTCTTTTTGGGTTTTTTTATTTTTTTGTCTTTTTCAATTTTTTAAAGAGCTTGAAAAAGAATAAAAGAATTCTATGTTACAAAGGAGGAACGAGTGTCGCAAGAAATCATACTAGTTCCAAGCGCAAGGAACACACTAATTCTCATAGAAAGGAGACATGTGCAGGAAAAGGACACTCAGGGAAAATTCCTCCATGGGTCAAGGCGTCAAGTCGCAGAGGCAAAGCGCTACAAGGCTTGCATATAAGGCATGCTTCAAAGGATCAGTTGAAAGAAAAATGGAGTTGAAATTAGGCTAAAGATGTTTGAGATGAAAATGTGATTTAACAAGACACAATGAAACCCCCTTCAATGTAATTTTAACGAGCCCAGAGAAGGTAAGCTCGGTAGTTTTTCATTTTTAGAGAGTCTGAAAAAACATAAAAGAAGACTCCAAGGAGTACCTTTTTCAGAGATAGTCTATTCAGTTCAAAAAAAGGGGTAAAATGGCACCGAAAAGACGTCTATTCAAAACCATTTTAACGAGTGTGAAAAAGACAATATCAATCAACAATATTTTCAGTTTTAAGGAGTCTGAAAAGAGTTTAACTATGGGCTCACGGCCTTTTTCTAGATTTAGTCTCCTTAGCCTGAAAAAGTATAAAATTTACTGAGGAGAAATATCTGGGCAAGACAAATCTCCCGAGGCGTACCTTTTTCCTCCATAATCCACAGGTCGGAAAAAGGGGTAAACTCATGCAAGTAGATGTTCTTCTATACCAATTTAACGAGTGTGAAGGAACAAGGTCACTTGACGATATTTTGAATTTTAGGGAGAATGAAAAGATCTTAATTATGGACTCCGTGGGGGTTCCTTTTTCATAAGTAATCTCCAAGGCTCGAAAAAGGTGATAAACTAAAACCAAGGAGAATGTTCCTTTTCATAAATTTAGTCCCTCAGCCCTGAAAAAGGGTTAAACTACCACCGGATAGACGTTCCTTCAAGTTTGAGTTTGGTGAGTGTGAAGGGAAACAAGATCTCTCAACAATATTTTCATGTTTAGAGAATCTGAAAAGGGATTAAAGAAGAATCCAGAAGGTTAATTTTCTCAGTTAATCTAGACAAGATCGAAAAGAATAAATGTAGTCTCGTTGGATGTTGCTTTCTGATTTCAAAGCAAGCTTGAAAGAAAACAAATCTTCCTCATTTTGGGAGTCTTGCGGGTGAGGCCAAGAGTGATGGTGCATCAGAAGAATGAGGCTCGATCTCATAATCAAGACATGACTAACAAGGATTCTCGAGCCTAAAGTCATTATAGACAACATGGATGCCAAAATGAAACAAGGATCTATCTAGGGAATCCATGTAAAGGTAGGCTCTACCACCTAATCATGACACTTATAAAGCAACAATGATGGTTTTGTGTCGCACATCGGTGGGATTGATCCTATGGAAAAGAAGAAAAGACAACAAGATGCAGAAAGTGAAGGTGAAATCCTAACTTATATGCAAACAGTTGGAAAAAACGACTTTTACCAAAGTATTTTTTAAAGTGACCCATCTCCAAAAGGCAAAGTGTATCATAATAGCCAATAAGAAAATCAACAACAAAATTAAATGATTTCCAAGCCAGAAAAAACAACAAAGGGGGTTAAAAAAGTGGCAAAAAGGGCCAAAAAGGTCTATAAATAGAGGCTGGAAGCTCATTTTCACCATTGCAATTTAAAAATTAACCAAATGGTAAAAGGGACCCCTTTTATAAAGAAGTTGATTCTAGGAGATTCAAAGGACAAAACTAACTTCTTCTTGGACCAAGTAAGTACAAACTCATCCCTCCTGCATTTCCATTCTTCCTTTTTGCATTTATTTTTGTTTTTGGGGGGGCGTGCTCCCCTAAAATGGAGCGGCCTTACATGTACGTGGGTTGTCCAAGGACAACCTGCGTATCATGAATGATTTTAGGGGCTAAATTTCACTCATGGGATAATTTTCCATGGTTTTTCCAAAAACAAGATTTTTTATTTTAAAAATAATTCACCCAAATTCTCTAGGATAAAATTATTTTACCTCAAAAATCACCAAAATTTTATAAAAACTATATAAAATCCTTATCAATTTGAATATTTTTACAAAAATATCGCCAAACATTTATAGTTGGCATATGAAGGATTAGTAAGATTCGCCAAGGTTTCTACATTTTAAAACAAATTTCCATTCTTAAAATCATCCCTGTCGCGTATGTACTCAGGCAGAAAACAGTCTTCCCACATACATACGTGACTGTGACCAAAACAACCTGCGTACACCCTCAAAAGCATGGTAAAATTAAGAATGCAATAGCTAACTCCCCTTTGAATTGCCATGGAACAAGATGTATGTCCACTGGAGGGAGAGGGAACACAAGGATATTGATATCTTGGTCAATGAGGACCTTGCTGTCATTGCCACATTGAAACAATGTGGGTTGTGGAAGTTCTTCCGATGTCCGTTTATGAGGGGATAACCTAGGCTACTAAACACCCTGGTTGATTACTGGCATACATATGTAGAGGCTTTTATGATAGAGGGGTAGTCATTGACTCCAATGACTAAGGACATATACTTCTTGATTGGCCTCTGGAGGAGAGGGGAACCAGTCAATATGCACACTTTTCCCCCTGGGCTTTTCAACATTGAAGACTACATCAAGATGTATTGTGAGGCTGGAACTGAGAAGGTAGGTTCTCAAGTGCCCATTCACAAGATCACCAATTTGACACTGAGGGTGATCCTACCACTTATTGGGCAGATTACTGGATCTGAGGCCTTTCACCAGGCTTCCCGAGTGCACATGCATTGTGCAATTCATTGGTAGGAGGCACATATCTATGACTGGAGTACGATCATGCTCACATGCATGAAGAGGTAGTTGAAAAAGTGTCGAGAGCGTAGCAACAAGAACTTTAGGTTTGGCACCACACTATGCTTGTTCTTCTTCTTCGAGAGTTCCTAGTCTGAGTCCCAGAGAGACTGTACGGGGGCATGTGGCATCCTTCCCAGCGATATGTATATGGGAAACACTGCTGCCATGACAGGCGGGGAGGGAGGACCATAGAGGCCTTCAATGAAAAATTCTTTGACTGGTGGGCACGACATATTCCAGCGATAGAGGACTACCCCTATGCTAGAATCAACATCTCCAAAGATTTAGACATGCCCATACCTCCCGGAGAGGAGCAAGGAGAGCTAGGTACATGTTTTCAAAGTTATTTAATTTTTAATTTCTTTTATATATATCATTTTTATATGCATTAGAGTATTGAAATCTATGTATCTGTTATGTACAGATGTGGGACCAGTGCACCCATGGGACTTCACGAGGACTCGATGACATCCTTGACCAGAGGCGAGGCCAACAACAAATGGTGGACCAGTAGACACAGGAGGACCTCCAGCCAGATAGGCTAAGAGAGCTTTGAGGTGGGTGGAGCGCAACCTCACCGTGCTCACTCGTACAATTCCTATGGTTGAGATCGAGGATCTCCCACCTTCCATGCAACCTCATGTAGTGGGGGAGCCATGGACTTGGGACCAACTTTTTTGGCGTTTGTCCAACGTCGTCATTCACTACGTTAGGGCCAATAGGCCCCGAGCTTAGATAGGCTGGACTGTTATGTACCAAGAGAATCTTTTGTATATTTTTTAGGGTATAAGCCTCATGATGTGTACCAAACCTTATTTTTTGAGGCATTCGTGCCCACCTATGTACTCCTAACATTTGTTTTTGACACACACACACACACACACACACACACATATATATTTACATCTTTATCGCCTTATGGATCACATTTTTTACAAATGTATGTACATGTGTATGTGTGTGTTCCTTTTTATGTGTGTGCAACATGCCAATCTAATACTTGATTAGCTAGAGTATATGTCATTTTATTTAATCTCCTAGGAACATGGATATACGTAATGTAATCAAAGTAACATTCTAAGAGACATACCCTAAGGAAACGTCGATGTAAAGTAGGATCATAAACACGGTAGACTCTGATTAATTGGGACACAACCAACTAAGCATCTAAGTAGACCCGAAGGTGAGAAATGCCATGCAACAAAGTGTCACGAAGAAACTTTATCACTGCATTGTACTCGATGACATTATTTGTGGATTCACCTAGAAAGATACCTATGGAAGATAACAATTTGCCTCCAGGTGTGAAAATCACCCAAGTTGTGGAAGCAAGCCTCCGAGTGTGTCGGCTAGCATTGTCCACAAACCCAAATAACTCCTCTAATTCACTTAACATCTGCCACAGTAACAAGGAAGACACAAATATCGACACGTCCATAAAACAAAAAGACATAAAACTGTATAAGAACTATACATATGTACAAGAAGTCACCCATATGACCAACCTAAGAGTAATACTTCTTGAGGTAGAGACCATTTCTAGGCTTCGCCAAGGAATTTCCCTCAAATTCAAACAAACGATAAGCACCCTTATTTAATGTCTCTTTCACGATGAAAGGTCTGAACCACATGGGTTTGAACTTGCCTGCCCCCAGGGGATCCTTGTCTTGATCATAGACTAGGACAAGATCGCCTTCGGAGAAAATTCGAGGAAGAACGGACCAATCATATTGACACTTGACTCATTGCTTATGATCCTTATCGGCTGAGGCTACATCATGAAGTTGTTCATCGAGCTGCTCAAGATGTAATAGGTGTTCTTCAAGCGATGAAGTGTCTGGCAGTAACTCCACTACCAAATTTAAATATGGGATATGGAACTCAATAGGAAAGACTACTTCCAGCCCATATATGAGTTGAAAATGTGAGAAATCGGTGGTAGTCTTTACAGATGTTCGGTAGGCCCATAATGCCGAGTACAACATCAAATTCCAATTTGACTTGGAAGAATTGATCGTTCATTGAAGAATAGTATTGAGGGACTTATTCACAGCTTCCACCTAACCATTCTCTTGTGGGTAGTAAGGTGACGAATGTTCTTTCCTCAACCCAAGATTTGATGTTAACTCAAACATCATTTTGTTTTGGAAGTGACTGCCATGGTCAGTGACAATCTCCTTTGGGATGTCGAACCTTGCTACTATCTGGTTAAAAATGAAAGGAGTCGTTGTTTCTCCATCACTAGAGATATCTATTGGAATCGTTTCAGTGATACTTTCCATATTACCCTTGACGTAAACTACATACGTTGTCAGAGGATTGATAGGAAAAGATCTATCTCCAGTCATAGTCAAAACAAATTCGCCTGCCTCTATTCTTCTTAACTCTGGGAGGAAGTATGATCTATGATGGAAATCATCCCAGGGTCTGTCTGGACCAGTCAATGCCTCGATAATTGCCTCATCTGAGGGAAAGACCAGGTCTAAAGAATCTATAGTGGAAAGGGAACCTTGAGCCCAAATAGGCTCGAGAAATGGATCTAACTCCTATGCAGGAGTCAGATCGGGGTCGGCCAAATCTTGCTGGAAAATGTTGTATGCAACTTCTGCTATGGATAAGGGCATGGCCATGCAAAAATGCCTCATCCCTTCCATCAAGGCCGATGGGGAAGGAAGAGTCCATGGATCGTGAAAGTAAGTTGCTCAGAATGATGACATTTGAAAATTTTCAACCCTAGGTTGGTCAGGGGCAGTTGATATGAGCTTAACATCGCCTGAAGGAGGTGGGTAATCGAAAGTACCCATCAATGATGGGCACAAACCAACCCCTACGTTGATGGTGTCAAGTTGAGGGTTATCAATCATCGGGACTGTGGATGCCCCTGATGAAGGGTCAGAATGGGAGAAGGACAATTGGTCAATGGTTACGATTCATCCCTCATGTGGAAATAAAAATACCCGAAAAACTGTGGTAACCACTGCATGCATTGTATAGGTCCAAATCCTTCCTAACAAAAGGTTGTAGTCAAGAGGTGCATCGACCACTTCAACTTCGACACACATGGTCTTTCCTCCTAACTACACAGGTAAAGAAATAATGATTCCATGTGATCTGAACAAACAACCATCGAATGTCGTATGCAATGTAGGTGACGGAGACAAAACGGGTTGGCCAATGACCTTTCGACATGCTAGCGACATCACGTAAGTTGAGGCACCCTCGTCAACCACCGTGTGGAAGATATTTTGAGTAAAATATTATCATGTGTAAGCCACTACTATCTGAAATGCAACATGGTAAGGAAGATGAGGTTTCAAGTCGGTTGGATTGAGAATGATCGCTCCCAGGTTACAAGTCTCTATAGATCCCAAGGCAGATAAAAGACCCTTTCTCTGCAAAGGACAGCTCTGGAGGATCTCCAAAGTAGACATCATGCAACTGGTTTGTGCCAAATCTTCCACAACCGAGTATTTATGGGCAAACCTCACATTCAAATTATGATAATATTTATTGAACGCACGTTTGCAGATGTGTGTTATTGTTTCACCCATTGTATTCTCAATCTGGAGAGGAACTAGTGGGTTTGTGGCTTCTCTACCCTTTTCAGCAGATTCCAACATTCTGTAATCTCAGGTCCTGGTCGCTATATGAGCGTCACCTTTTAACATGTACACATTCACGATCGAGGTATTACCAATAGATGCGGGGGGTCCCTAACTACCCCCTTCCACGCTCAAAGATGTTGAGGCTTGAGGCATGTTTTTCCCATGTGGAAATGGGTTCGTCATCACAACAAGCTATTGATGCGCCAATAGTTTATGGGCCTCTACAATTCGAGGGAACATGTGAGTTGGGTGGTCTTCCTTGCAAAGGTTACACTGATACTTCAACTTTCTCTTCTCTGTGTTCCCCCACCAGCATTGTTATTATCCTTTTCATCCCCTTTACCCTTCTTGTTTCATTGTTTTTTCTTTCCTTCAGGTTGTTGGTTGGCCTTCGGGTTCGTCAAATGAACACTGTGTATGTCTAACGTTTGGGTAGGGGAAATAGCTGAACCGAAGGTCTAGCTGGCCACCATCTATTGTATCAACAATTGTTGCAATTGATTTGACAACAAATCAATGGACTTTCCTTGTTTTGAACTTACTATACCACCAGCATGTGGCCCAGACTTTTGTCTATCCTTGTCAATGATGTACCATGGTGCATCTGGAAAGATCTCATAGAGTAAGCTAGACTTAGAGTAAATCATTTCGAGCTATCACGCTCTCATTATCGCCTCCTCCTCTAAAAACTCTCCTGAATTTGCAACATCCTTGGATAAAAATGGTACCAAAGACTTCAGGAACCATTCTAGCAAAAATGCCTATGGGACCTGTAACTTAATCAAGCTCTTTCGACTCCACCATTCTTGGATGTCATCTGAGATATGATCGACATTAATCTGCTCAAAGTTGGCCAGCAACTCGGTGTCGACATCGTATCTCATGGGTAGTTGGAAATGGTTTAGGAAGACCATTTCCAAGTCACTAAACTAAGAATACCTTGAGCGGTAGAGCTCAATATACCATTTCGTAGCACCCTATATAAGAGGTGTTGAAACAGGTGCAACTGTATAGATTCGTCTCGCAGTGAGTTGGATGAGCACCATAAGTGGAAAGTTGTCACATGATCACCCGGGTCTTCACTGGGCTTTCCTTCTAATTTTGGAATATCCGAGGGCAACTTAGTCGGCATGGGGGGCCAACATGGATCATGAAAAATTGGGTCATTAAGAAACATTGACAAGTCTGGAAGATGTAACGTTTCCAGAAACGGTATTTTGGGTTGGGTACTACGTACATGAAAAAGGGGGCCTGGAGTTTGACTGGCACTAGGTTGCCAAGAAAAGTTGGGTTGTTGGCCAGGATTCTGGTAAAACCTGTGGCCTTGACCAGCATACAAAGACTATGTTTGTTGGGATATCATCATTTGATTCGCATAATTAGATGACGCGGGTTGGGTGATGATTTCTTCATGCGTTGTGTTCCAAAGATTTTGGAAGGGGATGCCCCTAGCTGATCCGACAAGCATAGGTATTGAGCCTTTCTCGGGGTTCCATTGGCCATGGAAGGGGTTTCCCCCGACCGACATCCCTTGCAAGGGAACTGATCCCTACCAAGGATTCCAAAGTCCTTGTGAGGAGAAAACTCCTGTACTTTCCCCCTGTGTAGGAATAGTACCCTGCACAAAATTCTGTTGTCCAAAACGAGGGTTTCCCCTAGCCAAAGAAAAAGTATTATTACCAAATGCGTTGAACAAAGAGAATGACATGGATCCCACTAGCGTAGTGTAAGATGAAGGTCCTAAAATGCCTTCTCCAAATAAGCTTCAGTTAGCATTTGGCCCGATGGGTTGATGGAAAGAACCACCGAGCAAGGGGGGTGAAGGAGGTATATGACCCCCACCGTAAGGGATAGTATTGAAGGGGACTGAAGTGCCCCCAAAAAACCCTTTCATAGGAGTGTTTGAGCTCCCTGCCCCCATACCCATGGTCTGTAAGGTGGAGTAGGTATAGATTGATTTTGAATCGAAGTCGGGCATCCCATATGAAAATGGAGGGCTCATCGCACTCTACGTAAACAGAGCAGTGGTCGTCGTCAATGATGGTATCGAATCACTTCTTGAGGTAGAGGGAGTCAATACCACAGTGGTCCAAACTAGTGAAGATGGGTTAGGAGACAACATACCCCCTATAATAGTAGTCGAAATGGGAGTATGAGGACTCTTGGATGAAGTAGAAGAATTTGCTTCTATAGCTGCTTGTAAGACTATCTGACACTCGTAAGGTGTCACCCTAGGAGGGACTACTTGTACCAAGATTTGCGTCGACAAGTCATTGATAGAAGGGTTGGTTGGCCTTAGAGATTCTACTCCAAGGTCAGAAACAATAGGTTTCTCTGGATTCGAGTAATCTCCTCTCGGAGCAGGCTCGGGCATAGTTTCCTGCGGCCTGGTCACTTTGAATAACCCTTGTTGGTCAAGTCTTCGCCATAGCAGTGGTGGTGGTGGCTCTAATGCAACCAGTGGCAGGCCCTGAAGCCTTCGCGACCGGCAGATCTCTTAATATTACACTTTTTGAAAATATCAATGACACAGTAAGGCTTTAACTATCATTTAAAACCAAGTAAACACTAGAAAAATTACTGTAAGATAAACTAAGCAAACCACTCTCTACTAGGAAGAACAGTTACGCCAGCCAACACTAGAGAAACTTACCGGTACAAGTGCAACTCGAACATGGAAGCACCCTCTGGGTATACTCTACAAATTATGACCCTATGTCTTCCCTAGGTACCACTGTATACCCCCGCAGACACCTGTGTAAGTCCCTAGAATACAAGAAACTAATTTGCCAGCTCACAAAAAGTCACCAGGAGGGTATAGTCGACAGTCGGGTGGACCGCAATGAGAAGGATAACAAGTTTGAAACCTGCTAAGGGTATTGAAATCAAGTGGTCTACAAGACAATATAGGATCTCTAATGGATTCGAGGTCCACAAAGATCTGTAGGCAAATGTAGGTGATAGTATTCCCACGACAGATCCTCAATATGTGTTCCCCACTACGTTTAGTCAGGATTTGGAGGGGTTATATTCACTTCCTTTCCTCATGCGACCTCGTGTTTAGCCCCTGTGTTAGAGGGGCATCCTGAATAAATTTCACATTACTGGACTTTAACACTCCCTATATTTGACTTCGGTGTTTGTTTAAAATCCTTGAAGATCAGTTTCCTCTCCAACCTAATTCAAGGCCCTAACCCTAAACTAGTTGGTTGACCCTACAAACATAAAATTCTAATTAATTTTAGATTTAGCTTTCGTTTTAGTGGCTTGTTAACTCAAAGGATATGGCGGTGAAACTAGTGATGTTATGAGAGACAAAAAGAGGAGAAAAAGATGAAACTCTAAAAGCAAAATTACTTCTAGTCAAAAGTAAATATTTACAACTCTTTGTAACCAACTTTTATGGAACTAACTTTTTCCAAGATATTTAAAAAGAAGACCTAAAACAAAAATTTTCTTGACTACAAGCTACTTAAGTTTCAAGAAATTAGTAAAGAACTTAAAAAATTAACTCTTTTTCCTTTCTAGTAAAATAACTAACTCCAACTACTTTACCAAATTGAAAATGAAAAATCTCTTTTTTTTTTTGAAAAATGCTTCAAACAGAAGAAACTGAAATCTCTTTTTTTTCTCTTTTTCAAAGAAAATGAAAGGGGTAAAAAGAACAACAAGACAATACTGAAACGGATCTTTGGCCTACTGCAGATCACAGGGAATCACAAAAGAAAACGAACAGGCAGATCAATCATTCAAGGACTCACTTAAAACCCTTTCAGAAGTAAACACAAGAAACTTCAAAAAGACAAGTAAACTGGATTCTAACCCAAGCTATGGCTGTAAAGAACAAAACTCTAAACTATATCAAGAACCCTTGAGAAGTATAAACCTCAATCAGGAAAGAAGTCGGCTGGCTCTTTTTTCAAAAAAAAAATCTTGAACCAGATATGCTAATGTTGCTTCAGTAGCCCACGTATGTACATGGGCTATTTACTAAGCAGAGCGTGTATGTGACCAGAATCCCTTAAAAGACTCATAAGAGTCAACAGAAACTTGAAAGGCAGAAAAACCAATCAGACAACCCAAAATCCCCTAAAAACCCCTAGAGGCTTCCCCATTATGGTCGCCAGTTTTGCTAGCGGGAAAAATCCCCCTATGACTACAATTAATGTTCAGAATGTAGGTAGATCAATTAACTGTCTAAAATTCAACTACTTCTCTAAACTACCCCAAACATACCAAAACTCATACAAGAAAAGCAAAGATGAGGGGGATCGAGTAATTATACCTCTACTTTGCATCTGGTGATGATCCCCTCATGCTTGAAAGCTTTGTTGACTGCACGTCTCCTCCCAGGGCTAGCCTGCATCCAAATATTGACAAACAAAAAATGACAAGCATGTTATTCCATATACAAATTAGGGTTAGATGTTAGAATGTCAAAACATAAACCATTAAAAGCATTCAATACACCATGATTTGGGACAGGAAAAGTAATTCTTCTATTAATAACTCAATGATTATACATTTACAATCAAAGCCGACTACTGCTCCATGAACCTAGTCCGGGCTCCAAGTGCACCTTTGTATGGCTTCTCCTCTCAACCTTCAGATCTCTTCATGGGAAGTGAATGGGTTTTGATGGAGGAAGAAGGGCTAATGGGGAAATGTTGAGGTAATTCTCACAAAAGGGTTGCAATAACTTGGGCAAGGAGGGGATGTGAAACGGGAATAGTTTCATTGTTTGTATGTCTAGATGTGGAATTAGACCCCAACACCTCCTTTTATATGACAAAAGGATGGTTATTTAGTTGGGTGATGGGATATAGGCAGTGGATTAGTTGGGAAACTACCCAATAGCTCGTAATTTCAATGAATTCCTTGCAACTTTTTATTTTTTGCAACTTTTGCAAGTATACACGGGTTGTAATGGTGCAGCATGCTTATGTACGCGAGCTGTAGTGGTGCAGAAAGAATATGTACGTGGGCAGTATTGGTGCAACAAGCATACATCTTCAAAAAATGGGTTTTTTAGAAGAGAAACTCAATACTTCTTTGGCAAAAAATGAAAGTACGAGGGCCAAAGGCTAGGTATGCATGTGTAGAGCAATTTAGGGTTATAACATACATATTTTTACTTTCAACATTTCTAGCCACCCTGAATGCATTCTCCAATTATTTGGGTTCCCAAAGGAGAACCTCATGTTGAATGTTATCCTTTAAAGTTCCTATGAATACATCAATCAGGTGCTCATCTGGAATATTTTTTACCTTTATATTCAATCTTTCAAAGTTGTCAATGTGCTCTACAACTGAACCCTTTTGCTTGAGATTTATCAATTTGCTAAAGAAGGTATTTCTCCTTGTATCCTGATAGTGTGCTATCATTTCTTCCGTGAAAATTGTCCAACTGACGAGTGATTTGCGAGAACAAATCTGTCAATACCACACAAATTGATTGGGTTCTAAATATAAAGAATCAATTTGTACCTTTTTTGTATGTGGCACATCATGTAGATCAAATAATTGCTCCATCTGAAGTATCCATGTGATTGGATCCTTGCCATCAAACTTCCTCATATCGATCTTAGGAAAGTGGTTGGTCTTCAACCCAAAGTTGGAGTTTCTTCATTCTTGATTCATCTTCCTTGTGTCTTCATCATGAATTTCATGGGATACATTTTCACTTTCATGTGTCCTCTCTATTAGAAAAATTTTCAATTTTTCCATGATCTCCCTTTTTAAACCATCCATCTTAGTATCCATTATTGCCAACAACTTAGCTTCAATTGAATCCATCAATAGTTTCCAACAATACTAATTAACTTAGATAATTATTTTCTATCTATTGTGTTGGCATACTCGTTTTCAGGTAACATTATGGGATGTGTATGCTATTCAATCAAATGACTTTTGAATATTGTATTTTAATATGTCTCGTTAGATAGGGTATATATGTATGTATATTTCATTGTTGATACTTTTCTTGTATTCACTCTGAGAAAGAAATCGTAGTGATTGTGTGCCACTTACTATGTAAACCAACGCAGAGCCTAATTCCTCTGATCACCTCAACCATCCTCAGATTTCAATCATCCAACCAATAATCCTCTTTTTATGGTTAAGGTGTTAATCCTTAGCGTCATCCTTATCTATTGCTAACCTATATCATTGGAGACTTAAGCCAAATATCGTGGCTAAGGATTAAACCCTTTGTTTTCCCCATGACCGGTGTTACGACTATGGGCAATAACCATAGAGGAATACCGCCTTACCGGAGTGGTATCATCCCTTATTTATGTGGAGGGGTTGAAGGTGGTTTCCAAAACCTCTGATTGGTGTCCCACAAGCGTTCTCAATCTATCCACATGTCAAACGATGGGTTAATAAAAACCATCATGCATATTTCTCATCTTTTTATTCTCCACACATGCTAGGAGTGTGCGATAATTTGGGATTGTTGATCCTAACGGTGATCAAGGATCCAAAATCTCCCTAACCTGAATTTTGTGACAAGTAGTAACCTTAGTGTTGGAAGTGTACCTTGCTCACTATGGTGACATGGCAGACCCGGATAGGTCCATGTATTATCTTTGGAACGAATATGGGGAAGATGAAGAATCCTCATCAATCTAAGTCCTGTAATGTGTAATCTAATTCTAAGTCATAGGATGTAAAGGAAAATGAATTTCCACCATAGATATGAGTCAAGTGAGGTCAATCAGACTTCAAATCCTTGGAAGTATTCAACTACAAGAGGTATGAGAAGCGTTGATGGATAATGTCTGAGACCATTGGATGATGACGTGTGTCCTCCTCAAAACTCACCCCAAGAAATAGATCTCAGTTGTTAAATCCTAGAGTTGTCACAACACCATGGGTTGTGCGAGAAAACCTTAGTAGTCCTTGGATCTACCGATGAAAGAAATAAATCGTAGATATCGTAGAGTAATATTCCTAATATTATTCCAACTAATCCCATTGTAATTACCAAGATTAGATTAACTAATCATGTCGTAATCTCGAGCATCAATTATCCTCAACATTCACCAGACAGGAAAATTTCGATGCCTAGTGCCCAGTAGCTATGTGTCACCTAGACACTGGCTCACATATCATGTGAGTATAGGCCACATACCTGAGGAGGCAACGAACGCATCCAGAGGGTGACACTTGGAAATATCTGGTAGGTTAGTGAGTAAGAGGGTGGATCCTCATTGGATTACAACCCTATAATGGGAAACGATAGATCCAAGCTGTCATATCTAAGGGAGATTGATCCCCACCATAGATATTGCAATAAAATATGGGAGTTATAGTCCTTGGATTAACCTCATTAATTTTCTCATAATCACTGGGATTAAATTAATTAATCCTCTTGTAATCCCTGGATTGGGATCTCTCAAGTTTCATACTACGTTGGAAATTTCTAGTGCTCAACATCTGAGACAAAGTGTTACTCGACAAATATGCCACATGTCATTCGATAAATATGCCACATATCATGCTGATTTGGCACATTTGGACAAGGACCTGTAATCCTGAATCTTTTCATCAAAGTGACTTATAAATAAGTGTATTAAATGAGCATAAATTAAAGTGCACCATTAAAGAAGGAAAAAATCAATAATGAGGAGACATAAGCATCAAATCTGAACACAAAAAACTTGATAATAGAGTTCCTCCCTGGTGGACTACGTCTTCGGGTCCTTCTCTCAAATGGGTAGGCCTTTTTGTTAACTCAACAAAATAATTTGGTAAAATACATAAGTATACCTCAATTTGGAATTAAGCTACAGAATTTTTGCTCAGATCAGAAAAAAAAAAAACACCATTGAATTCGTGGTGTCCAATTACCTAAAAATGATTGTCTCCATGCCTCAATCCAACTTTGGCACTCCCAGGCCCAAGAGAAACTTTGTCTTAGTTTTTGTGCCCTACAACCTACAATTAATGCCAAAATTGTCTCGTAAAGCATGTTGATTCTACCCTCACACACCTCCCTCTCAAAGCTGGATGAATTCAATTTTTATGTAATATTTTAGGCATTGTAAACAATGTAGATCATTGGCCTAGTGGTTGGCAGAGAATTTTTTAAGCCATAGATAAAGGGGGAGGTCTCGGGGTCAAGCCCGCGGGCCTCCCCTTTTAATTTGTTGGTTGTACCTTATATATATATATATATATATATATATATATATATATATATATATATATATATATATATATATATATATATATATATATATATATATATATATATATATATATATTAATACATGTTGTTTCCATCAATCTTAGCAGAGGTTTGATATGTCCATTGGTGCCAGTTTTGGCAGGGTCCTGCCGGATTTGGCAGATCTGCCAAACCTTTTATTTTTTTGGATTTCATTCTTGGGCCGTCATTGGGCATTTTCCCACTACCACATGGTAGCCCATGACTGGGCCACATGGTAGCCAACCATTGGGCCACGTCAACCAACTTTACAATCACCTCCCATATCAATGTATGGTCTTCGACCTCAGCTACCACATCAACTTGCAACGTCATCTTACATGTCACTGTATGGTCTGTCACATGGTTGTTCGAACTGCCATGTGGCACATTTTTATTGGTCCACAAAATGACCCGAAAATGCCAAATATGAGTGACACGTGGTAGCCTCCGGTGTTTCCACGTCACCATGCTGATGTCAACATGATAGGTGTCACCTCCTACATGTGCCACGTATGTTGTATGGATGTTGACATCATATGTACTGATGTGTACATCACCAGTACGGATGCTGACACATCCCCTTGCTAACCGGGATAGGTTGACCAAACTTTTACCATGAATATCTTTTGATCTGTAACTCTGTTTGATGATCCGTCTGTGCTGTTGGAAATATTGTGACACTCTCTTCATGATGATACCACTTTCACTGAGTTTTGAGAACTTTGAATTTTTTCCCTTTCTCTGTCTATTGAGGCCATTCTGAGATTTCTGAGTTGCTTCTGTGCGTTTTGAGTTGTCTGTAGTCTTCTCTTCATCCTTTTTGTATCAATCCGTAAGGAAAATGAGTGCCACATGTAAAGTGGTATGGGTAGCATGTGTCAGTAGCAGTTTCATCGAGGTGTTGAGTGTGGGCCCAACCGAAGGTGAGTACCTTTAGGGTAACACCATTAATTCCTCGCCATTGGATCCAAGGGTGGATAGATTTCCACCGTCGATTTGGGTCAAAGGATTCAATCATCCCTAGCCTGCTATGGAGTTTTATGATCCAATTATTCTAGGAAGCCCGATTCCTTGTGCGTGGTAACCACATGTCGCAACATGGATTGAGACAAGTGGCATCCTACGACAGACCCATGTGCCCCAGGTTCCAACTCATGTCGGAGCGAGTAAGTCGGGTTTACCAAAGGTGCAAGTAAGGTTGATGCTCGATGATCCAGTGATACGATGTGACGTTGGGAGACATCACATAGCTAATGATGTGTACATGTGTGCAATAATGATGTGTACCCCACATCAATCCATGTGGGAGGCCCCGTGTCACACAGGGATTGGTCCACATGTCAAGGTAAATTAGAAAGTTTGGGTGGGACCCTGGTGGTTTCTATATGCCACGTGTCAGGTAGTGACGATGCCATGTGTCAGGTGGTAACAGGGCCACGACAGGATGTTGTGTGGAAGGTCATTTAAATGCCATGGATCAGAGGTGTTAGCACCATAATTTTTTCAATTAGATTCATTCCTATATGAGGCGTAGTTCATGTGTTGAAGCATGTGAGGTCAGGTATTGAACAAAAAATGGGTCGAAGTCAACAAGTGGTAGGTCTATCCCTTCAAGTCAGGAAAGGGCATCATAATTAGCCATGTGCGGATTGTAAAGGTCCTTTTCCCAAAAGGTTGAGTCTTGTCAGAGAGAGGGAATTTACATGCAGAGGTCGAGGAAATTTGTTAGAGTAAAGGTCACGTTGACAGATATAACAACCATCATCACCTAATTATTAAGTCAGAAATGTTAAGAAATTATGTCACTCATATCATGCATACTCTGCAGCTCTTATCATCTGTACTTTGCACACTTCGAAATGTACCCGTCACACAAGTGTGCTACGCAAATCTTTAGCCTTCTTCAAAACTTCTCGTCACCATAGATTTAGCATCCTCTACCATGATTCCAACCCTCTCTCGTTCAAGTATAAATACCAGTCACCTTGCGTGTTTCTCCTTTTCCATCTGATTTTGTGCATTGTTTCTCCTTGTTCCTTTCACCGTGAGAAAGTTGATTTCCATCGGTTATGTTGTGATTCTTTTCATTTAAATTTTCCTCGTCTCCTTAATTTTTAGTCATGGTTTGAAACCTGTTGGATTTTTCACGAGCTAGTGCATAGGGCGATAGTTATTCTCACAGCCAGTCTTTCTTCCTCAGGGTGCTTTCTTGTTGTGCCAAATTGATTTCCGCATCCAAATTCCCTGGCTCACCACCTGTGTCGCGGCGCCTTGCCACCACGCTAGAATTTTATGTCGCACTTCCCTACTGTGATGAGCCTACACTTTTCATTTATTGCAGCGTTGACCTCCTTCTACGCTGAAAGTTTTCATAGTGCCTAGCGGCCGCGCAGTAAACTCTTAGAATTATTTTTTCTTGTCACGCAAATTTTCTGTCACTACCACTCCGAAAAGGCTCTGCAAAGTATATCATTCTCCATTTTCTATGCAAAGAGGGTGTTATCATCGATTATCATGTGCAAAACAAATACACATTTGCATCATGACAACATCCCAAGACATAAGGAAGAAGGCGCGACGTTGCAGAGTTGTGAGGCCCAAACCTTAGGACTTGACATTAATCAATGAAGATATGAATTTCAGGCATCTTTTGAACAGGTCGTATGTATGCTCTATTGTGAGAATATCAAAGGATACAATGCGAAGTTGGCTAAATAGTTCGCCCTCAGGTTTAATGGGTTCCATGTGACCATTGCGGGAATCACATTCTGGGTGACGGAGGAAACTCTATTAGCTGCGACATAGATCCCTCTACGTGATTAAAGGTGGTCTAAAGGCATGCATCTGGACATATTATGCTATGAAGACTTTATCAAGCCAAACTGCCTAAACAGGAAAATTGCAGCGAGTGTTCCGAGTCGGTATCTCTGGGAGCCTTTCCAAAAGATCCTGAAGGTGATTCAAAGGTATTTCACCTATGAAAGGAGGTCTGACAGAATATACCCACATCACATCAGGCTGTTGATGCATTTCACAGGGAAACGACCTTTGAACTTACCTTTATTCTTGCATCAAAGCCTGGAAAGTATGGCAGATAGCATCTAGGCCGAAGCTGATCAACCAAAGAAGAACTTATTCCATATATCATTGATTAATTTTTTGGTAGTCGAGGAATCGAGACAATTGGACAAAGACTAGAATTTGTTCCTAATTTTAGTCGACATTCCCAGGGACCCCAAAGGAGACTTCCCTCTACCCATGGGGGGAACAACATTTTGTAGTGCAAGGGAAAGAATGGAAGAGGCCACAGGAAAAGGAAAAGCAATAGAATACTTGTCATCCCAATAGCTAGTACCCCGGAAAAGAGGCAGGCCAAGGTTGATCAAGAATCCTGAGGAGACCTAAGCTCCCAATGAAATACACATCTAATATGTTGCTAAGAAGTTACTCATGTGTTTTGTTTGGCTAGAACCTATTGAAGGTTCAAGCAGGGGAATCAGTGAAAGACAGAGAAGGTCAGTCTCTGAAGACATGAGGTTTCAGGAGTCGTCACAACAGCTGAAGCAAGCACAACTCACTATTGTCAAATTATACCAGGAGAACAAAGAATTGAGAAAATAGTTAGCAGAAAAGACTGTCGAAACAACAACATCGCAAAGGTGAGAAGGCAATGAAAATTGGCTCAAAAGACAGCTCAGAGAAGTGCAATATGTAATCATTTAGCTTCGCGAGGAACAGAGGATATTAGAGGAAAGAATCGTGGAGCACTTCAAGGAATGTGGGCTGGCCATAGAAAACGTCCATGTGGCTCTTGCCAATGCTCAAACAAAGATAAAATGGAATCCTTTCTTGTGGAGACAAGTGAAGAATCTGAAAAGACAAAAATGGTCTCTCAGGAAAACACTCAGAGTATTAATATTGTAGGTGAGGCCAGAGGCATGATTGACCTAGCCCCATTTTTGTCTTTTTGAACATGGCATGAAATTTTTCTCCCCTCTTTTCATGTTTCCTACCGAGAAAGCAGAAGTCTGATGGGAACCCGCGTAGTGGATATTCATCGCTCAGATGTTGTAAACCCGTCTGTTGAGAAGGGAAAGTGTAGGCGAAATGCATGATAGTTTTGGAGGAGATGTGTGCCCCCCCCCAACCGTCATCACCACCTAGAAATCACGAGTGAAGGACAACAGACACCTGCCACACCAACTCGCCATGTGCATACCACAACCAGTGATCGTGCAACAACAACCAGATCCCATTACACTGGGTGGCAGAGTTCTGACAATGCACTCAATCGTTTAGGTAACCACTCAAAGGAGAAATGTCGATGAATCACCTCCTTATGATTGAGTCTTACTGATGAGCGAACTATCATAACGAAGATGTCAGTTATGACATGATTGGGTGTAGTTGGGTTTATGTTGGCCCTTTGTTATGTATTAAGGAAGAAAGCAAAGATTAAGGAAGAATAAAGACAAAGTACGAAGCGTGTGGAAGGCACACAAACCGAGGAAGGGTCGAAGTGGTTAAAGAAGTAGAAAAGAAGGAACGAGGAAAAGGAAAAGCAAGCCATTGAAAGAGAAGATCAAGGAAGACAAAGAAGCAAAGAAGATGGATCGTGGACAACTCAACAAGAGAAAGAAGACACCAATGGGTTCTTTGGATCACCTCGTGGAGAAGAAGGAAGGACAGGTTGGTGAAGCCCTTAAAATGTGGGTTATGTGGACCTAGGGTTTTGACACCTAGGCTTCGACCTAAGGTTGTCTAAGAGTCATGAAATGTATAAATAAAGGTCTAGAAGAGTTGAGAGGGTTGGTTGGTTAATGTTGTTGATTATTGTTGGTCGTTGTTGTTGGTGATAGAAATACTAAGAGAGAGAAGTGTTTTTTTGTAAGAGCATTCTTGTATTCTAGATCTTCAACTAGGTGCAAAGATCAACCCTGCAACTCAGTGCGCAGGGGGAGGAGATAAAGAGGAAGAGAGAGAAGGATCTGTATCTAAGTGCGCAGATAGAACTATATGTTTTCATCTAATATATCAAGAAACGTAGTTCTGTGGACATATCCCTAGGGAGAGGGTGAACCACGTAAATCTTGTTGTTCTTCATGGTTGATGTTGTGCTATTTTCTATCTGTTATACTGTTATTTCATTGTTTTGTTCCCTATTAAAGATCATAGATATAACTAACCTCATGAAGTAAGCATAATATTGTTAAGTATATCTAGGTTATCTTGCATTGTTACTTTGAAATCAACCTGCATTTCCTCTGGTTGTAGACACTTGTGTCCTGCAACCCCCCTATTGCTACTTTGGGTAAGACTTCATTTACTTTGCAGGTTCTTTTGAAAGGGCCAGTAGTTAGGGTTTTTTGGTGTGCTATTAGAGTTGAACTATAAGGTAGCTAGAGAGGTAGTGGGGGGGCCCAGAGGGCCCATAGTGATAATAGTGGAGGTCATTCAATGTAAGGTGGACTAGGTCCACTATATTATTAAATAAGGCCCACTATGGTAGTTAGATATAATAAATGTAAGAGGACTTCTTATAAGGTTCTACTTCTAGAAGATTCCTTCTCTAGAATGTTCTTAGGTGATGGTAGCACTATATAAAGGGGTTCAAGCAATGTAATGAGACATGAAGAGAATTAATGTGTTTGGAGCAGTAGCTCAATAGGAGGAAGCCCCNTCGAAGAGGCAAGTGAACAGGAGAGGATCCCTTCCATAATAGGATCCATTGTATGGTGTTTCCCTACCTCAAGGGTTTGGTAATAATATTGTGTGGTTTCTTCTATCTTGCTTTGTGGATCTATTGTGTATTCAGTATTTGTGGTGATTCTATCTTCATATTTGGTATTGGTTTTTAACAATTCTACTTCTAGAAGATTCATCCTCTAGAATGTTCTTAGGTGATGGTAGCACTATATAAAGGGGTTCAAGCAATGTAATGAGACATAAAGAGAAATATTGTGTTTGGAGCTAAAGCTCATTAGGAGGAAGCCCCCTCGAAGAGGCAAGTGAACAGGAGAGGATCCCTTCCATAATAGGATCCATTATATGGTGTTGTCCTACCTTAAGGGTTTGATAGTAATAAATGAGATTTTTGCATATTGTTCTTGTGTATCTATTGTAGTTCTTTTGTATTCAGTATTGGGTTTTTAACAATTGGTACCAGAGCACTTTCCTTGGCCGGAGTTGTGGGCAACTATTTTTATTTTTGCAGATTTTTTTTCGGAGAAGAAAAAAGAGGGTCGCGATATTCCAGAAATTTTTAGTATATTTCTGTACAAAATTTTTAGAAAAGGGTTGTAGATCTGTGTTCCTCTCAGAAAAACACCCAATTTGAAAAAACAAATCGTCCGAAACGGAGTCCGAAAGGTCAAGATATTAAGGTTTTAAAATCTGCAATTTTTCAGGGTTTTTTCTGCAGACGGCGGCGCGATTTGTTTTTATTTCTGTAGAATTTGGAGGTTGAATTTTCTCAAATAAATTACAGATCTGATTTCTTCTCACAATTTCACCCAATTTCAAAAAAAAAATCAGTCGAAACGGAGTCCGGGAAGTGAAGTTATGAGCATTTCAAGTTCAGCAGTTTTTTAGGGTTTTTCCAGAAAACGCCGCGATTTTCTGTCGAAACTTCTTGGGTCTATTTTTTGAGTTTTTTCATGATGGCTGCAGGACCAAAGAGTTAATAGGGTGCTCAGATGGCTATTTCATCTCAAACCTTGAAAGAAATTCTTGAATCATTCAAAGCCCAATTGGATGATAGATTGGATGTGTTTGCACAACGCCTCACAAACAGCCTCACACATAGCCTCACAGCCAGCTTCACATATGGCCTCAATGATAGTTTTCATAGTATTCAAGATTCATTAAATGACATGGAGGAGAGATTTCTTATGCAGGGCCTCATGCATGAATATAATCAAGAAAGATATGCTTGGTATGATTTTGAGGACGATTGTGATGATTGGTATATGGATAGTTGTCATTTCTGGGATGACAACCACTTTCATATTTTATTTGATGACTCTACTCCACCTTCTGTAGAGAACATCAATGTCCTAGATCAGGAGCTAGTTACCAGCGTTCAGTCTGCATATTCTACAGTGGTATTATTCCTTCCAGATTCTACTATGACCCTTTTCCACTATGTAGATGGATCTTCTTATTTGGATCCACATGATAGGTGTCAGTCTTTGGAGCATCATTTGGAGTTGGTTGGGATCCAAAATCTTCTACGGGGAGTTCACATAAGCACTTGGACATGGGACCTGGGCTTACAATGGTGGTTGGACTACTTCAGCATGGTGGATTTCCTTTCTACATGGGACTTTGGTTCTTCAGTCTTCTTCAGCATTACGGTCCACAATTATCCATGGGACCCTGGTATATGGTT
>ML781807.1:887154-942530 GCA_009831015.1 Picea engelmannii
TATCATAACTCATACCGTTACCCATCAAACAAACTTGGGTCCATTACCCAAACCTGGGGTCTCCAACTTCTCATGGCCATAACTCTCTAACCGTGAGGAATTATGTGACGTTCCACATACCATCGGAAATGACATGACAATAAATATCCATATAGTATATTTTCCCTGACAAATTCACTTTCCTTCATCTCATTATTCCACAATTAAGCATGGGTTATCTTACTCCACAAAGTGTCTTCCCATGAGGGCTTTCACCATAAAGGGACCACTTTGGAGTTCATCCATATTTACTTCTTATCAACCATGACAAAAGAATAATGAGTCATATTTACATCAAACACTATTGGGTCCATTACCCAAACCTTTGTGCTACGGGTCTTTCTTCAAGGGTTGACATCAATGACAACCAACCTTAATCAACACAAAGGTGGTCATGGATGAGTTAGGTTTGGAAATCACTAGACCCTATAAATATATTTTCTCTTTCGACTCAAGAAAGGTGAAGTGTTTGGGTTTTATCAAAGACTTGGTCATGTCATTATCACAAATTCCATTGAAGAACCTGGTCATGGACTTGGTGGTTGCCGACATTCCCCCAAAATTTGACATGTCGTTATCCAGATCTTGGGTCACAAAATTAAAGGGAACCTCGCAGATGGACATGTCTTATGCTACCATCCCTGTTTTCGGCCAGGAAAGAAGACTGTAAAGAGAAGTGTTGATCAAGTACATGGTGAGTATAAAAACCCAACCAAATAATCACCCTATCTACTCCGTTGACACTGGATTCAGTTCCTCTATTTTTTATAATGACTTGAGTTTTGAAGAGGGGAAGCCAACAACTATTATGATTGTCGAAGATAAGGTCGAGCATCAAGCAGAGGAATGCGCAGATCATAGAAATAGCGCAGAAAACAAAATGTTAAATATGAGCTTCGACAGAGTTGTCAGCAGGGAGGGAGCCGGAGTCGATGTGTGGATCAACCCTCCCAAAGTGGGCACAAAACTCTGCTCTTACAAGCTCTCCTTTTATTGTACAAATAACATGGCCAAATATGAGGCACTGATTTTGGGATTGAGAAATTTAAAGGAATTGGGTGCTAAAAGGATAACGATGCATGGAGATTCTTAGCTCATCACAAATTAGGTAAAGGGTATATACTAATCAAAGCATCCCAGACTGAGAGCATATAGAAATATAGTGTTGGATCTCCTTGAATAGTTTTCACAGTATAATTTTTCAGTGATCCCCAGGGGGAAAAATCAAATTGTAGGTGCCCTAGCCACCTTAGCTTCGGTTTTCAAAATTCCAATTTTTCCCAATAGAAAGTATTAAATTGAAGTCAAACACAGGCCTACAGTGCTTGATAACATCAAATATTTCCAAGTGTTTGAAGATGACAAATAGGTCGAGAGGTTCCTCCAAATGAGCGACAAATTCACTAACGTGAATATTGATGATGAGTGTTTTTGTGAAGAGGATGAAGACGTAGTTGTGCGCAGTAACGATGACCCCTTTCAGAACCAAATAGCTGGTAGGGATATAGTGTAGCTAAAAAAAAACATTATCCCCAAAGGTTTGGTCCCATTAGAAAATTTGTTTGATGAAAATGATGTAGCCAGAAATCCCAGAATTACTGTGAATGATGAAGATATCGAGGATTGCAACATCGATACTCAAGAGAATCCTAATATAATCAAACTATCAAATACACTCAATCTGGATATCAAGTAGAGATATATCATCCTCATGAAATATTTCCCTGACGTTTTTGCATGGAGTTATGAAGAATTGAAGGTCTATGACACTGGATTAATTCAGCATGTGATTCCCATCAAGGAAGATCAAAACAATTTCAAGCAAAAGCTGAGATGGATCAACCCTATGTTGTTGTCACTAATTGAAAAGGAGGTGAAGAAACTATTTGATGCCAAAATTATTGTTTCTTTGATATTTTCAAAGTGGGTGGCCAACCTTGTGCTTGTAAGGAAGAATAGAGGATAAATAAGGTTATGTGTGGACTTTCAGAACTTGAACAGAGTGTCCCTCAAAGACAACTACCCGCTTCCTAAGATGGACTATATCCTGCAAAAGGTAGTTGCATCCTAGAAAATGTCGATGCTGGATGGTTTTTTTTGTTACAATCAGATCATGCTGCACTCAGACGACCAAGAGAAGATGACCTTTACAACACCGTGGGGTACATTCATGTATGCAAATATGACTTTTGGGCTTATGAACGCTAGAGAAACTTTTCAAAGGGCCATGGATATAACATTTGTTGAGGAGACGGACAATTTTATCGTGATTTACTTGGACGACATCATGGTGTTTTCTGATTCCAATGAACAACATCTTGAAAATCTAAAGAAGGTTTTCTAGAAATGCAGGAAGTTCGGCATCTCATTAAATCCAAAAAAATCAAATTTCGGGATGCAAGAAGGAAAGTTGTTGGGACACATCATCTCAAAGTAAGGCATAAAGATAGACCTCAGCAGGGTGGAAGGGATTATGAAGATCATCACTCCTAGGAGAAAGAAAGAGGTACAGTATTTCTTAGGTAAGGTAAATTTTTTGAGGAGTTTCATTCCAAATATGGTTGAGATTATAAATCACATCACGAATATTCTCAGGAAAGGTAACGAGATAAAATGGACTCTTGAAGCCAAGAATTCATTCGAAGACATCAAGGTGGCACTAACCAAATATCCCGTGTTAGCTAGCCCAGTTTTCACAAAGGACTTCATCTTGTTTTCCTTCGCCTCAGAACATACCATCGTTGGCGTCTTGTTACAAAAGGATGAGCAGAATTTCAAAAAGCCTATATCCAATATCCTCTTTCAGGAAGACATTGAGAGACTCCCCACTCATATATGATATCATGGAAAAACAAGTGCATGCCTTGGTGAAGTCCCTCAAATAATTCAAGACTTATATATTACATTTATGTGTCATTGCTTATGTTCATAGCAATTTCGTCAAGGATATCTTGACTCAGCCTGACCTTGAAGGGAGAAGGGGTAAATGGATCGCAGTAATGTTGGAATATGAACTCAAAATCATGCCTACAAAGTTGATCAAGGGTCAGGGGCTTGAAAAATTGATGGCACAGTCGAACTATGATGTTTTGGGTATAAATTTCATCTCTGATCTGTCGGAGAATCCACAAGAAAAAGAGGTCCCGTCGGTATCTCAAAAATTCATCGATTCATCTTGGTAAGCTAACATTATTTACGTATTAAAGAATTTGCAAGCTCCTCCAGGGTTGAGGAAAACCAAGGCCATATTTTTGAAGTTGAAGGCGGCTAAGTTTTGCATCCTGGACAACTCTCTGTATTGGAAGGATCCAGGAGGGATCTTGCTAAATGTTTTGCTGGAGGAAGAAACAAAACAAGATATTAAGGAGTTCCACAAAGGATATTGTGGGGGGCATCATTACTAGAAGACCACCACGCACAAAATATTGAGGGAGGGATTATATTGGCCTAGTATTTTTGCAAACGTATACAAAGAAGTTTCCAGTTGCCATTAATGCCAAATATTGAATGGGAAAAGAAAGCTGCAACCCCTGGCTTTAAAGCCTATCTTTGTTGAAGCATCATTTATGAAATGGGGTATGGATTTTATAAGAGAAATTCATCCATCGTCATCATATCAACACATATGGATACTAACAGCCACAAAATACTTCACCAAAAGGATCGAAGTGGTCCCCACAAGGCAAGCAATAGACACAATTATCATTTAGTTTTTAGAGACAAATATCCTATCTAGATTTAGTTTCTCAGTCTAGATCATCATGGACAATGCAGCGGCGTTCAATTCCAAGAATATGGAGAAGTTTTGTAACGATTACAACATAACCCTGGGACATTCTACGACGTATTACCCACAAGGTAATGGGTTGGCGGAATCATCCAACAAAATTTTAACCAGGATTAGTAAAATACTCATGCAGGACAACAAGAAAGCTTGGCACAAGAATCTTATCTACGTGCTATGGGCCGATAAAATCACTGCCAAAAATTCCATCTCCACATCGCCTTTCCAAATTGTATATGGCGCGGAGGCAGTTTTCCCCACCTCATCAGGATTTACATTCAGGAGATTGTTGTAAGAACAAGAAGCTGAACCAAACGACGCTCATAGGAGAATATACCAATTGGTTCATGCGCAGCAAATGGGGAACAAGTTTTCAACTGATCACAGCTTCACCAAGATAGAATGAAGAAGATTTTAGACAAGCACACTAAGAAGGAGGATTTCAAGGTAAATGATATGGTGCTAAAGTGGGACGTGAGGAATGAAGAAAAAGGGAAACATGGAAAGTTCGATCATCTTTGGATGGGGCCATTCAAGATTGTTGTGTATCATGGGAACAAAACATATTTTATACAAGATCTTAATGGAAAGCTCACTGGTGGGGGACCTGTAAATGGAAGGTTCCTAAAACATTATATGGTTTAGTATAGTCTTTTTTAGTCTTTCATGTCATTGTAAATAACCATTTTTTATGTTTTCAAAACAGACGTTTCAAGTCAGTAGTCAGCAGAGAATTGAAGCCCAAAGTGAAGACCATAAGTTTATGTTGAGTTTGGTCGTGACTGTGTCAAGAAAGTCTAGGATGAGTTTTTTTTCATTTTTTTAGAGTCTGTAAATCAAATAAATCCCAATGGTCAAGCACCTGGTCTGTTGTTCTTTGCCACCTCACCAGGAGGATAGCATCCCCATTGGAGCCAATTGTTAGTATCGTAATTTTTTCAGTTAGATGCAGTCCTAGATGAGTCGTAGTTCATGTGTCGAAGTGTGTGAGGTCAGGTACTAAGCAAAAAATGGGTCGAAGTCAGCAAGTGGTGGGTCTGGCCCTTGGATTTGAGAAAGAGCGTTATAATTAGCCATGTGTGGATTGTAAAGGTCCTTTTCCCAAAAGGTCGAGTCCTGTCAGAAAGAGGGAATTTACGTGCCAAAATTCGAGGCAAGTTGTTAGAGTAAAGGTCACATCGACAGATATAACGACCATCATCACCTAATTATGAAGTCAGAAAGGTTAAGAAATCACGAAGCTCATATCACGCATACTCTGCAACTCTTATCATATGTACTTTGCACACTTTGAAATGTACTCGTCACGTGAGTGTGTTGTGCAAATCTTCAGTCTTCTTCAAAACTTCTCATCACCATGGATTTAGCATCCTCTTCCATGATTCCACCCCTTGCCCATTCAAGTATAAATATCATTCACCTTGCGTGTTTCTAATTTTCCATCCGAGTTTGTGCATTGTCTTTGATTTTTTCTGCAAGTCCTAGGTCCTTTCGTCATGAGAAAGAAGATTGCCATTGGTTATGTTCTGAGTCTGTTCATTCAAATTTTTCGTGTCTCCTTCATTTTCAATCATGTTTTGAAACCTGTTGGAGTTGTCGCGAGCTAGTGTGCAGGGTGATATTTCTTCTCGTGGTCAATCTTTCTTCCTTGGGGTCCTTTCCTGTCACACCAAATTGCTTTCTGTGTCCAAATTCCTTGGCTCGCCACCAGTGTCGCAACGCATTGCCACCACACCAAAAAAAAAATTGTGCTTCCCTACTGTGACAAGCCTACTATTGTCATTTAGCACAACGTCGACCTCCTTCAGCGTCGAAAGTTTTCATAGCGCCTAGAGGTCGCACAGTAAACTCCTAGAGTTATTTTTTCTTGTCGCACAAAGTTTCCTTCACTACCACTCCGACAGGTCTCTACGCAGTATATCATTCTCAATTTTCCACGCAGAGAGGGTGTTATCATACATTATCGTGCGTGAAACAAATACACATTTTCATCATGACAACATCCCAAGACATAAGGAAGAAGGCGCAAAGTGGCAGAGTTGTCAGGACTAAACCTCAGGACTTGGCATTAATCAACAAAGATCTGAATGTCAGGGCATCTTTTGAACAGGTTGGATGCATGCGTTATTATGAGAATATCAAAGGATACAACACAAAGTTGGTTGAACAATTCACCCTCAGGTTTAATGGGTTTCGTGTGACCATTGTGGGAATCACATTCCGGGTGATGGAGGAAACTCTTTCAGTCGCGACGGATATCCCTCCACACCATGAAAGGTGGTCTAAAGGAATGCCTCTAGATGTATTATGCTATGAATACTTTATCAAGTCAAACTGCCTAAATGGGAAAATCAGAGCAAGCGTTTTGAGTTTGTATCTCTAGGATCCTTTTCAAAATCTTCTGAAGGTGATTCGAAGTTATTTCACCTGTGAAAGGAGGTCTGGCAAAATATACCCACATTACATCAGGTTGCTAATGCATTTCACAGGGAAAAGGCCTTTGAACTTACCTTTCTTCTTGCATCAAATCTTGGAAAGTATGGAAGACAACGTCCAGACCAAAGCTGACCAGCCGAAGAAGAACTTATTCCATATATCATTGATTAAGTTGTTGGTAGTCGAGGAATTGAGATGATTGGACAAAGAATGGGATTCGTTCCTAATTTTAGTCGGCATTCCCAGGGACCCCAAAGGAGACTTCCCTCTACCCATGGGGAGAAAAAAATTTCACACCATAGGGGAAAGAATGGAAGAGGTCGCAGGAAAATGAAAAGAAATAGAAGACTCATCATCCCAACAGTCAGTACCCCAAAAACGAGGCAGGACGAGTTTGATCAAGAATCCCAAGGAGACCCAAGCTCCCAGCCAACCGCACATCGAATATGTTGCTGAGAAGTTAATCGTGCATGTTTTTCGGCTAGAACCTGTTGAAGGTTCAAACAGGGGAATTAGTGAAAGAAGGAGAAGGTTGGGCTCTGAAGACATGAGGGTTCAGGATCCATCACAACATTTGAAGCAAGTGAAACTCACTATTGCCGAATTATACCAGGAGAACAGAGAATTGAGGAAAACATTAGCAGAAAATATTATCAAAACGACAACGTCGCAAAGACGAGAAGGGAATGCAAATTGGCTCAAAAGATAGCTCAGAGAAGTGAAATACATAATCATCCAACTAAGGAACAAAGGATGTTAGAGGAAAGAATCGTGAAGCACTTCAAGGAATTTGGACCGACCATGGAAAACATTTGTGCGGCTCTTGCCAACACATAAACAAAGCTAAAAGGGAATGTGGTCTTGTGGAGACAAGAGAAGAATCTAAAAAGAAGAAATTGGTCTCTCAGAAAAACACTCAGAGTATTAATATTCCAAGTGAGGCTAGAGGCATGATTGACCTGACCCCATTTTTGTCTTTTTGAACGTGGCAGATAATTTTTCTCCCCTCATGTCTTGTTTCCTGGTAAGAAACAAGAAGTCTGACTGGCACCCGTGCAGTGGATATTCGTCGCATGGATGTTGTAAACCCATATGTTGAGAAGGACAAGTGTAGGAGAAATGCATGACATTTTTAGAGGATATGTGTTCCCCCTCGACCGTCGCCGCCACCTGGAAAGAACGAGTGATAGCCAACAAACACCCGCCACACCAACTCACCACGTGCATACCACATAGAGTGATCGTGCGATAGCAACCAGAGCCCATTACACTGAGTGGCAGAGTTCTGACAATGCACTCAATCATTCGGGCAACCACTCAAAGGAGAAACGTCGATGCATCACCTCCTTATTATTGAGTCTTATTAATGAGCGAACGATCATGACAAAGACATCTGTTATGACATGATTGGGTGCAGTTGGGTTTCCATTTTTAGTAAGTTCTATTCGAAAGGTCATCTGGTGGGGAATAACCAGAACCGAAATTCTAGGATAAATAGTTTGAGGGATAGTAGCCCAAGGGGCGTAGTTTCTCTATATATTGTATCGTTTCAATGTAATCCATATTGGTTGGCAATGTAGTGTAGACAATAGTCTATTGAATGTAATCTTTGAACCCAATTGAAATATAATGCAGAAGTCATGAGGCTTTGAGGAAAATATTCTAATGGTGGTGAGTTGATGTATTGTGATCTCTTCTATGTATGTATTTCATGTTTTATGTATATTCATGCCTTTCCTTTGTTTAAATTGGAATGTTTAATGAGTTTAGAGAGCTTGAACCAGAGTGCAGAGAGTTAGATCTTGATTTACTCTCTCTCTCTCTCTCTCTCTCTCTCTCATATTACACTTACAACTCTACCATTACAATGAAAAATAAAAGCAACAACTAAACTCCAAACAATTCCATGAACCCTTTTCTAGTCCGCATGCATTCCTTTTATCTCTACCTAAGTATGGAAATCATAACAAATTTGTTATCCCACTAACAACCTCAAGCATGACCAATCAGTTGGTTACAAAATGGTTGTTAGTCATTATACCTGATCATGACTAGATATGCATGCAACTTATTACAAGTCTTTGCGTGACACCAGAGTCAACATGTGTGTTGTAAAGTGGTTGGAATTGAAACAATAGAAACTATTCGGTGCACATTGTATATTGGTGTTGCATGGTACAAAACTTGTGATGCGCACACTGCAAAACTTGTGGTGCACACATAGTCTTTCCAACACCTTGTACAATAATAAGTTTCTTAGCCTTTCTTACTTTTGTGTTTCATTTTATTGATTTTTGCATTTTCATTTTTGTTTAGAATAAAGTAAGATGTTGCTCGCATGTATGTATTTTCTCTGAGATGTGGTACTACTAACATGTTCTTGGTTATATTTCATTTACACATGGATTCATTTCTATCTTAGGGTAGGGGAAAGGAACTTGTGTCTTCACCCCTCCCCTTCATTTGACATCCATTTGGTGACAATGTTTCAAGTCTTAATATTTTGCAAGTTTTGGAGTTCTCATGCACTCTTGAGATGAGCACATGTCCCCGAGTTAAATCCAATTGTTACATCTCAAACTCACTTCAATGCACCCTATATTTTTTCACCACATGTGACCCATCATATGAGAAGATTATGTATCATTGTATCATGATGAGCCAAAAGTGTGGTTATCTTTGTACTTATGTTTTGTAGTGGGTCATGTTTAGATGATATATGTAACAATAAAATGTGGGACGTAGGTGGTATCTTCAGACCTCTTGTGGTCAATCATGACCCATCCTTTTAGTCCACAGTTCAAGATAGTCCTTGCTCTTATGGGTTCAACCGAATTTCCCTTGGTGGCATTAAGTTGGCACCATGTCGGTCATTTATGACCTAGGTTAGTATGTGATCTAGATTTAGGAGCGGAACAAGTTGAGTAATAGACTGAATAAAATAAACACAAAGATATGAAGAATAACACAAATATCTAGTGAACAATATCTTCTATTAAATAATGAAATAGGTTGAAACTGTAAAACTACAGAACTGAAACACTTGCTCGAATGGTGGTAGCTATCTCTGAGAAGAGATGTGACTGTTATGCGCATCCTTCTAAGAAGAATGGATTACAATGAAGCTCCATTGGCCTTTTTGATATTACTCATGGATGCCAAAACCATAGACATCTAAAAACCTAACCCTAGAAGGTGAAACGCCAAAAGTCATGTGGGCCCTATGGGTAAGTTGGTGTAATTTGGTACCTCAACTTCCAAGGGTCATAACTTTTGCATAAAACCTCCATTTTAGGTGTGTGATAGCCCGTTGGAAAGGTATTTTAGATAACTATACATTTCACCATCAAACTCTGACTCCGTCTACAGTTTGACTGTGGTGAGACAAAAAAACAACGATTAGGGCCCCAAAACGGCCCTGGAAGTACAACAAGATGTGATGACATGAAAACATAAAACAATAAGCCAGTTGGATTAGGCAAGAGGCCACCTGTATCCACCTAGAGGATGTGTGGGGCTTCAAAAATCCCCAGAAGTGTAGAACCCACAATTAAAAACCAGTACAGAAGAACGTGGTGAACAAAAAATGGACACAAGGAGCTAGTTGGAATAGGGGGTGGCCACCAATATCCACCTGGATCAATCCTCCCCCCTTAGGAAGAAATGGTTTCCATTGTGTTGATTTCCCCCATCAGGTGAGGAAACTTCTACTGGATTTGGCCCTGGGTGAGCCACTTTCCTTGGTGAGGAGTTTCCCTGCCTTGACAACCTGATAAATATAGATTTGTTGTTGGCGAGTTCCCTTGACCTGTGTGTCCACTATATGATCAGTGGATTCTTTTTCCATGCATTCAGGGTAGAGCTCTATTGGTGTCAGCTATTCTGCGATCTCGGAGGTGTCCAATAATGGGGGAAAATATGGTCAAAGGAGGTCCACATTGAATATTAGATGCAGAACAAGGAAGGGTGGAGTGTTGAGCTCAAAATAATTGCTACCCATAGCCTTGGTGATAGTGTAAGGCCCATAACGAAGTGGGCGAAGCTTCCAATGGGGCCCGTCGAAACGCTCCTTCTACAAATGTAACCATACTTTGTCACCAACCTAAAACTAGTGTGGTACCCTGTGTTGATCATGGCGCTACTTGTACTTAGCATTGAATTTCAGAAAAATCTCCTAGACATGTTGACGGATGTGCTGAATCATATCAATGAATTTGGTGGCTTTTTCAATCGCAAATTGATTAGGAGAAGAGTTTGTTTGTGCAGTGGAAAGAGGAAGTGCAACATCAATGGGTCCTAGGGGTTGGAATCCCATACCCACAATGGGATATGGTTGGTGGAACTATGGAGATCCCTATTGTAACTGTGTTGGACATATGGGAGACACTCATCCCATGTATGTGGATTCTTATAATTGTACATGTGTAGGATGTGCACAATCATCCGATTGACAACCTTTGTTTGGCCATCAGTTTGGGGGTGGAAAGAAATGGATTTTGTGAGCTTGGTGTCCAACAGAGACCAGAGACTCGACCAAAAGGTGCTGAGGAACCTATTGTCTCGATCGAAGATGATAGTCCATGGTATCCCAAAGTGGACCCACACTCGTTCGAAGAAGAAATTAGCAGTATATGCCACTGTGACATTCTTCTTACATGTTGTGAGGATGGCCATCTTCGAAAACGGATCAATGACCACAAACACACAGTCATTTACTTTCTTGGTGGACAACAAGCCAGACATGTAATCCATTGAGATGAATTCCCAAGGCTTCTCGGGAATAGGAAGAGGGGTGTATAAGCCTTGCTTATTTATGGTTGTCTTAGCAATGGAACAGGAAGTGAAAGATCTAATATACTTCCTGACGTCCTGTCGAAGTTTTGACCAATAAAAATGTTTCTAAAGAATGACAACAATTTTCTCCACGCCAAAATGTCCTACCACCCAACTATAGTGGGCTTCCCAAATCAGCCTTGCATGCTCACTTGTAGGAACACAAAGATGGCCCAAGTGGCATAAGAGTCGATCCTGAATGTGAAAAGCAGTGACAATTACGCTTGTACCCAAGAGCTTATAGGTGGTGGCAAAGTCCAGATCTTGCTGATAAAGTTGGGGCCACTTAGATGCTTCATGTCCATAGGAATGGAGCACAATGGTGAGTGCAACCACATGAGGCCTACTAAGGAAGTCAACGACATGATTGGAGATACCTGTCTTATACTTTATGTTGAGATGGAATTGTTGTAGGTAGGTGGACCACTTCTAATGGCAGTTGTTCTGCAATTTCCCTTGTGTCTGTATGAACTACAGAGGCTTGTGATCAGTGTGTATGATCGTCTCTTTCCCCAGATTGTAATGTTTCCATTGATGACAAGCTTGTACAATGGAATATGTTTCCTTGTCATAGGTGGGGTATTTCCAGATTGTATCGGATAGAGTCTCACTATGGTATACCATCATATGCCCTTGCTGAGTGAGAACTGTGCCCACAGCATAGTCAGATGCATCAGTCTCAATCTCGAATGGTTGTTGCAGATCGGGCAAGGAGATTACTGGAGCTGAGCACAAGCGATGCTTAAGATCATCAAATGCTCGTTGCTACTCCTTCCTCCACACTAACTTGGCCCTACCACTAGCCTTGGTCACCTAGCTGAGGGTCCATGAAATATGGGAGAATCCCAAAACGAACCATCGGTAGAAGTTGGCTAGTCCCAAAAATCTATGAACCTCGGTTAGTATGGTCAAGGCTGGCCAGTCACGGATAAATTGGATCTTAGCTGGATCAACATGTACCCCATGATCATCAACAATGTATCCCAAGTATTGGACCCTATTCATTCCAAAACAACATTTTTCCAAGTTGGCATAAAGCTTGTGTTGCCACAGAGTGCTCAAAACCTGTTGAATATGCCGCATGTGCTCCTCCCACATTTTGTTGAAGATGAGGATGTCATCCAAATATACTACCACAAAGGAGTTGGTGAAGGGTCTCAATACATCATCCATCAACCTCATGAAATTGGATGGTGCATTTGTTAAGCCAAAGGGCATGACTAACCATTCGTAGAGACCTTCTTTAGACTTGAAGGTTGTCTTCCATACATCAATTGGTTTGATGGGAACCTGGTTGTAGCCAGAATTCAGGTCAATCTTGCTGAAGAAATTTTCTACCTTGAGTTGGTCAAGAAGGTCATCAATCTTGGGAATGGGGTAGCAGTTCCTAACTGGGATTTTGTTTAAGGCTCTGTAATCAATGTAGAGTCACCAAGTCTAGCCCTTCGTCTACACTAGTACAATCGGGCTTCCACAAGGGGAGCAGTTGGGTCTAATGTGCCCCTTTTGAAGAAGCTCTCGAATCTGACGCCTGATTTCTTCATTCTCCATCAACGAGCATCGATAGACTGGTCCATTAGGTAGAGGTGTGTTGGGGGTCAAATCAATTGGATGCTTGACTTGGCAGTGTGTCGGTACCCCTGTAGGTGATGAGAATATGTCTCTATATTCTTCCACAATCCCATCCACTTTCTTCCGTTGCAAAGAGAGGCGATGTGTAGAGGCCACAGATGTGGCGGCAACCTTTTGCTTACTATGAGCACATTTCACAAAGAAGATGAACTTCCCGGTCTGTCAAATGACCTTACTGCATTGCTTAGCAAAGATTAAAGAAATAGCAGTAGGCGACGCTACCTCTGGGATCCTGTACAATTGTCTACCCAAATTAATAATAAAACTGCAGGGTCTAGACTCATACACAACATGATGCTTCCACAAATAAGGTTGTCCTAAAATAACATCACAAACTTCAAGGGGAGCAATATCACACAGTACCTCATCTTTGAAAGGCTTGATGTTGTAGGGTAGACAACATTGTTGGCTGACATGAAGATCTCTTCCTTGGCGAAGCCAACCGATGGTGTAGGGTTGCGGGTGCGGTGTCATTGGTAGGTCTAGCCGCTTGATGACCTATGCTAAAATCAGGTTCTTCAGACTACCTCTATCAACAATGAAATGAAGCGGAGTCCCCTTGACCCACATTTGCAAGTGAAAGAGGTGTTCCCCTTCCTTTGGTTCTTCTGGTTCGCTTGGTTGGACTTTGGTGGTAGAGATAGTGGCATTGGGTTCAACATCGATGATTCACTTCCCTCCTTTAGGATTTGATTCAGAATCAAAATCAACCTCTGACTCGAAAGCCTTCATCTCGACCACGAGGGACTTCTTGGAGTGACATTCTTCGGTGTTGTGCCAAGGAATTTTATGGTACTCACACCATTTTCTCGTGTCCTTCTTCGTCTTCTCATTTCCCTTCTTGTGTTGTGGCTTGGACTGGTTGTCCTGAGGGTGGCCATCTCGACTTGGTCCCTTTTTGTGTGGGTTGGGGTTGCCTTTGCCCTGCTTCGACTATGAGGAGTTTGTAGATCCAAACTCTCGCCTTTTCTATTTAAATTTCTGCTCGATCTTGACAGCGTATCTATAAGTCATGCCCATAGAGGCGATGTCCAAGAACTCCATTTCTGTTTGAATGTATTTATGCAAACAACCATGGTATTTGAGAACCATATGACGCTCAGAGTCTTTGATACCCAATTTGTTGCGTAGGGTATGGAAAATATTGGTGAAATCTGGTACTGTCTGGTCCCTTTCTTGACATAGGGTGGTCCATCTGTTGTACTGGTCCTTGTAGCTTCCAACAGGGTAGTATTGTTCTTTAATGGCATCCCGAAAGGAATCCCATGTAGGGGCCACCAAAAACATTGTAGATTCCTCCACGACCCTTTGCTCAGAGTAACTATCCCACCAGTCTTTAACATGAGGAACGACCTTGAGGAGTGAAAAAGTGATCTTTTCCCTATCGGAAAAATTGTGGACCGAAAAATATCCTTCGAGCAGATTCAACCATTTATCCACATCATCCACATCTATCAATCCTTCAAATAATGGAATATCCAAATTTACCTGTACCTTGAAGGGGGTTGCATGGTCGCTTAATGAAGATGCTTCTCCTCTGGGAAGTCATTGAAGGATCTGTGCGAAGTTGTCCATCATTTCGTTCCTTTGTCTCGCAAGGGCGTCCTCGAGCAACATTTTAATAGGATCTCCTACTCCATCATCTTTCTTTTCGTCCCCCATGGGTTTTTCGGGAACATGCACAAAGAAAAATAAATGAAGAGTAGACCACTCTGATACCACTGATCTAGATTTAGGAGTGGAATGAACTAATTAACATAATGAATACAATAAACACAGAGATATGAAGAATAACACAAATATCTAGTGAACAATATCTTCTATTAAATAATGAAATAGGCTGAAACTGTAAAACTACAGAACTGAAACAGTTGCTCAAATGGTGGTAGTTATCTCTGAGAAGAGATGTGGTTGTTATGCACATCTGTTTGAGTAGAATGGATTACAATGAAGCTCCATATGCCTTTTTGATATTACTCATGAATTCCAAAACCCTAGACATCCAAAAACCTAACCCTAGAAGGTGAAACGCCAAAAGTCATGTGGGCCCTATGGGTAAGTTGGTTTAATTTGGTACCGCAACTTCCAATGGTCGTAACCTTTTTATACGACCTCTGTTTTAGGCGTGTGATAGCCTGTTGGAAAGGTCTTTCAAAGAGCTACACATTTTTCCATCAAACTTTGACTTCGTCTATAGTTTGACTGTGATGAGCCAAAAAAACAACATTTAGGGCCCCAAAACGGCCCTGAAAGTACAACTAGATGTGTTGACATAAAAGCATACAAAATAATCCTGTTGGATTAGGCAAGAGGCCACCCGTATCCACCTAGAGGATGCGTGGGGCTTCAGACAGTC
Organism: Picea engelmannii; assembly: GCA_009831015.1. NCBI lineage: Eukaryota > Viridiplantae > Streptophyta > Pinopsida > Pinales > Pinaceae > Picea > Picea engelmannii. The sequence continues at coordinate 902,235 of ML781807.1, forward strand.
CCAGAAGTGTAGAACCCACAATTACAAAGCAGTACAAAAGAACGTGTTGAACAAAAAACAGACTCGAGGAGCCAATTGGAAGAGGTGGGTGGCCACCAATATCCACCTGGATCAGTATGTGTGGATCTTGAGATGGATCTATCTACTATGACACATGATCTAGGGGAACTTCTAGTCTCCCTCACTTCTTTGTATGTAATATAAAAGGGTTGCTCATGTTTTAAAGGTTGTCATACCTATTGGAAGCACACTTGTCTTATGCTTAAGGATGGACCCCCATCTTATGTATTTGTCACACTTTTTCCATGGACTCTTGAAGATGATTTTTTAGTTGCACATATAGTTTCACGATTTGCGAGGAAATTCATGCATCCCAAGGGATTGGCCACATCATCTAAGGCACTTTTGGGATATTTCTACTTGCATGGGTCTCCTCTTGGCATGTCACGTTGAAGATCCTAGAATGTTCTTTCATTTTATCACTTCTTGAACTATTTATTATTTTTTATCAATGCTAACCTCACACATGTGGACATCATACTAGCCATTGGAGGGTCCCATGACCCATTTTTTACTTAGAGGGTCACTTTCCAGCTGTTGTGGAGGTTCTTTGCTTGAGATATCGGCTTGATATTACCTTGGAGACATCATTTGAGGATTTATCAACATAATTAGAGCATTCATACACTTCTTGAGGGCTTTGTCACTCCATTCATGAGTTTTTTCCACCTTTGGAGGTTAGATGTTGGTTTATTTCTTCCTTGGAGGACTTATAAACCATGATTTGACTCTTATACTATACTCTTTGAAGGGAATGTTGAGCTTATACACCGAATTTACTTTTTTTTTTTTTTGGGGGGGGGGGATGGCCCCCTCTTTTGGAAAGTTTCATGTATGTGGTTTGTTTTACTTGTATCTTGACTTAATTTCCTTCATTATGTGGATGGAAAACCACTTTTGTAGATCTCCTAGGCTAATTTTAGTGAGATTAGAAAATAATAAATAATGAGAAGGGTGTAGAAGCCTCATCTATAAATAGAGGTTCTCCTCTCATTCCAATTGGTTGTTGTTGTTGGATATCATTTGAGAATACAAAACTTTTGAAGTTTTACCTATTGGAGGTTTTGGTGTTAATTCTCGGAGCTCTCTCTTTCTTGGTGCATCAAAGATTTGTTGTGATAGCTCAAGTCTACTAGAAGCTTTCAAGATCGATCCATTTGAGGGGTAAGTTTACCACTTGGAAGGAAAAATTCTAGGGTGTCATCCCTTCCTTCTTCCTTTGTTATCTTGGGTAAGTGCTCAATCCTTTGCTTTGTTTTTCCTTCCTTGGCAAGGGTTTTAAGCATTTTATCCAAGTTATAGTTGATCTTGTTGGCAAAGGTTTTTCCCTTATGGAATCCCTTCTTGAAGGACCTTGATCTTCATACCTTATCTTGATTAGATAAGATATTATTCTACCGAAGGGTTCTAATCTCTCAGCCCTAATCCTTAATATAATAAAGACCAATTCTTAGAGGGGTATACTTCTTGACCACATAAGCCCTAGTGGGAAAATGACACTTATCTTCTCCCAACAACCAACCAAAAAACCTGAAAAAACTCTCTCTCTATATGTATGTATGTGTTGTTTTAGAAGAAATCTAACAGTGAAAAATCAAATAAAATTCTTAATTTGGATTTCTTTCATAATCTAGTGCATAGATCATTAATTATTTTATTTCCTAGACTAGTTCTATCAATAGTTTGTGCTTAATTGTTTATTTCTAACCTTAAAAAAGCAAAACAACCCTATATACTTGTTCTTCAAGATTTATTCTAATGTTTTGTGAGCTAATTTAAGGCTTTCTCAAATCTTAGATGGTTTTTTATAATATATTTTTTCATAAGAAATAAACATTTATTTTTTAAATGTATTTCTAAAAATTATAATAAATTTAAAGTTATATTAATTTTTAAATTTAATGTTTCATTTAAACATATTGTTTTTTTAATATTTATTTAGTAGTGATAATTTTAAAAATGTTAACCACATTTTTATGGGCGGCATGGGTGGTGAGATCTATGCCATTTTGAGGATTAGTGCTAGTGTGGTGCTTGGAGGTAGAGGAGGTGGTGGGGATATGAGACATACCTAAATATGTCAATGTTGAAGATGAATGTTTCTTAGATTTTCTATAATTATTAGTTGGGGTGTTTGAAGAGTGGAAAGAAGATTTGACATAGTACTTATTTACTTTTGAGCATGGACCTAATATTGTTGTGGAATCTATACTTCATCATTATGTTTGTTTCTTTTCTTAGTTAAGCCTTATACATTATTCTTTTTTATCTTATAATATTGTAAGTGTTTATTTAATGGTAGTTTTAGAGTTTTTCAAATGAAATATTTAAGCCTTTAAGAATTTAAGGGGGTTTTGTCTCTTATGTATTATACTTTTCTATATATATATATTTTTTACATCCTTTTAATTTTAATTGCTTCCTAATTTATTTCCTAATATTTTTTGTCTTAAATTTGTTACCTTCAAAACTAACATTTATATAAAATTATTAACTAATTCTATCCAAACAAAAGTTAACAATTTTACATTAAATTAACTAAATTCTCAAAATTAATTGTTTGAAAATTTTAACAATAATTTTTTTTTCCTTTTTTTCATAAGTTTTTCTCTACAAGTTTGTTGTTCTCTATTAACTTTTTAATCAACTTCAACAAACGTTTTGTCACTTGATGTTAGCCAATAGAACTTTTGGTCAACATCTTTTATGACTCCAATTTTTAGATGAATTTAGATGAATTAAAAATTAAAGATAAGAGAAAACTCCTCATTCATTAATTTTTAATTAATTATATTAATTTCATTTAATTATGTTTCATATATTTATTTTGGAAACATTTTTGTTAATTTAATTTTAAATAAATTTCAATAAAATAATTTTAAATAATATAATATATTTTTTAAATATATTTTAAAAAATTACAATAAATTTAATACTAATTAATTTTTCAAACTAATTTTTTTATTTAAATAAATTATTGTTTTAATATTTATTTAATAATAATAATTAAAAAAAATGTTAAATATATATATATATGTGTGTGTGTGTTTTTAAAAGGGAGATGGGGAGTTATGGGTGGTGAGATCTATGGCATTTTGAGGAATAGTGCACATGTGGTGTTTAGAAATAGAAGATGAGATGGGGTTAGGAGACATACCTAAATTAGTTCGATGTCAGATGGGGAGTTATGAGTGGTGAGATCTATGGCATTTTGAGGAATAGCGCACATGTGGTGCTTAGAGGTAGAAGAGGAGATGGGGTTAGGAGACATACCTAAATTAGTTCGATGTAAAAGATGAATGTTTCCTATATTTTCTACAATTATTAGTTGGATTTTTTGAAGAATAGAAAGAAGATTGAGCATTGTACTTACTTTTGAGCATGGACTTAGCATTGTTGTTGAGTGTATACTTTATCATTATGTTTGATTATTTTCTCAATTAAGCTTTACACATCTTTTATCTTATAATATTGTGGGTGCTTATTTAATAGTAGTTTTGGAGTTCTTCAAATTTTTTACGATTATTAGTTGGAGTTTTTGAAGAATAGAAAGAAGATTGGGCATTGTACTTACTTTTGAACATGGACTTAGCATTGTTGTTGAGTGCATACTTTATCATTATATTTGATTATTTTCTCAATTAAGCCTTATACATCATTCTTTTTTATCTTATAATATTGCAGGTGCTTATTTAATGGTAGTTTTGGAGTTCTTCAAATGAAATGGTTAGGCTTTTGAAAACCTAAGCTGATATCTCTACTTGTGTGTAAATGTGCTCCAAGACTTATAGACATGATACTAATGACCTGTGGGCATGCCACATTGATAACATTTGAATATCCTACCAAAGTGATTTCTTCACAAATTTCTTCATTCAACCTCTCTAGGGAATAAAAACAAAAATCCCTTTTAACACTAGTGACATAGAAATTGATGACAAAGTATCATCTAATCATTTCATACTATCATTATAAATATTTTTTAAAACATCCCATAAAAATCTAATAACCCAAGAACTATCGTATATATTAATGTTCAAAAAAAATATTCCAATACAATATAAATTTTTTTATCATTTTTAATTTTGATTACCATAAAATTTTTTATCAAGTTTACATAATTTTTTAATATTACAAAATTTGTGTGATTTCTTTTTAAATTTTTAATATATAAATATCATATTATTAAAATCTTTAAAACTTTAGATTTTAAGTTGTTTGTATCCATTTCAGAACTAATACAACCTAAAATATAAAAGTTGAGCAAATTATAAAATTTGGGATAATTTTAATTTTATATTTATAAATAATAAGAAATGAATTTTGAATAATATTAATATTATATCTTGTGATTTAGTAAAAATTTGAAACTCGATTAAAGAAAATAAAGTGCAAAACCTATTTCACTATCATTTCAAATCAAACTACTTTAATTATTTCTATTTTTTCTTAGAATATTTATTTCTATCCTTTTAAGAGTGCAAAACCTACCTCCTTATCATTTCAAATAAACCACTTTATTTGTTTCTATTATTTTTATTTTCTTTTCAAATATTTATTTTTATCCTATATGATATCTTCTATCTTGAAAGTTGAAATATAGATAGAAAGAAGATATGTCTATGCTGTACAAATATGAACTTGGGTATTCCACCATGACTCGCTTTAATTAATAGAAAGTGGTATGTGATGATCCTGATAAGGGGCATTCAGATTATTTTTAACGAGAGACTATAGTGACCTGAGTCTATCAAAGATGACTGAAATTTGGTAAATTAAAATGTTTGGTATTTTAATGGATCTAACACCCCTTTCTAAAGTTTTGAATCAATCTGGGTAAAAAAATCCCTGACCCACAGTTTTAAAGTGATGTGGTTACATTTCTCAGATGGTGAAATCCAACAACGGAAAATGATCGCTTGAGAGTCGTACACCCATATGTGATCAGGTTCAGTACATAAATATTCTGTTGACTTATATTTCCTTTGGAGCCCCGACGCACAATCTCCGCCACCCATTGAGGTAAATAACCTGACTCTCACCAGCATTCAAGTATTGGCCATTTTCATCTTCTGCCATGTTGATCACAAATTTCTATACCCTTTCTCTCATTCATGGATGTCAAACTGCTCATCCTACTCTAGCATGGAAAGCCTCTAATCCCATTAAAATAACCCGGACAGCCTCAGCAATGACCATTTCAAGAACCCAGTCAAGAAAACCTTACGGAATTCTTGTTGCAAGATGTTGCTCCTCTGCGCCTCCTAAGCTGAAGGACCAACTGTTATCTACAATTGCAACCTCTAATGGCACTATATGTGAGGACTCCATGGCTCTCATTTCGTCTCTAGAGAAACTCAACCCCAATCCAGATGTCAGACTTACTCCTCATCTCTACAGTGGCTGCTTCCAATTAATCAGTGGGTCCTTCAAAGGCACTGGCAAGCCTGGAGAAGCTCAGAAAATAGTGGAGAATACAGTTACTCTGGGCAGGGCTGCTTTCAATGCCTTCAAGCCAACTGACATTGAAATTCAACTGAAACAAACGTATAACCATGTGGGTATAGAGGCCGAAGATGCTTACAATGTGCTAATCCAATTCTCAGTCAGTTCAGATGGTATCTCACCTATTGAAGGCATGTTCATAAACAGGGGTGTGTTTAGCATATCTGGTTCAGCCAAGATGGATATCATATTTGAATCTTCTGCTATGGTTCCTGTTAACCCTAAAAGGGACTTGGAATCATGGCTTAAGATCTTCAAAGATGCCAATCCCACTATGGATGAAGAAGGATCAGCAATGGTGGCTCTGCCCCCTACCAAAGGCTTTCTTGACTATATTTATCTCGATGATGATCTGAGAATTACAAGGGGACATAGAGGAGCAGTTGTTGTCGTTAAGAGGTTACAGCACAAAGTCATCGATCTTTGAGATGGAATTTCAATTCTGTAAGTACTGATGGGTTCAAAATTTCAATTCTGTAAGTACTGATTGGTTCAAAACTGCCAATGTAGTAAATTTGTTGGCTTAATTTGTAAATACAGTTGTTTACTATGTTAATTAGGTTTAACCTAATTGTTAAGAGGAGTATTATCCTACCCACTCAACATTATTTCCTACAAATGACATATTGACATATTATTATTAAGAGGAATATTATCTTACCCACTCAACATCATTTCCTACAAATAACATATTATTAGACATATTATTAAACTGGTAGGAAATATATTGTTGTATGTCACAATGAGTACTTAGGAATGTGTATTTCAATAAATAAATAATAAATAGTTATTCACTATCATATATTTATTCCAAGATTGGTAGTTTGTTGTCAATGAAATAAGTCTTATAAAATGTATTTATTCCAAATTTGGTAATTTGTTGTCAGTGAAAATAAGTCTGTTGTAAAATATATTTATGCAAAGTATGGTAGTTTGTTGTCAGTGAAAACAACTCTGCAGAACAACAGTGTTCTAGTTTTAAAAGGCAACGGGTCTGGCATTCGCCTATAGGCATTAATTCCCTTGGCATTATTGTCAAATTAACATTCAATCATGATAATGTTGAAGTTGTATGCAAAACAGTTTGAAACTCATGCATCCACCCACAATGCATATATTCATGGGTGGGACAATTGATCAACCCCCTCATTGACTGTAAAAGTAGTTTCACAAACCTTTGAGTTCATTGTGGCATTGTTTTGTTCCGGTTCTTCACCAAACTTATATCATTCATGGGTAATTTGAAGCGTGTCATTCAAGAGTAGTCTCATTTGTTCCCTTGCTTTTGGGCAAACCTCGCCATATTACCAATCTATGTCTAACTGTTTTTAAGCTTCAATAAATCACCATCAGATTACATTCAAGTACCGAATTTTAGAGAAAGCCAGAGGGGGTTTACTCGTAAGATTATCTCACACAATAAAGTTAGTTTAGTCCTCTACCAAAGTGGAAGATAAAACTATAATAAGTTACAGTTATATTTTGTATTACACTGTATGAGTTTACTGTGTACACAGTGTATTGTCTACTGTGTACACATTCTACTCTTTACCATGTAGTAGACATTAGACTGTATCCAGTGGATAAACTAGATGCTTACTTTATAAGAGCATGCCAAATTTCCATAGAGCATAGAACAACACACTCTTTGTATGTCCCATTTTTTCCTTTGTTCTTCTTGAATGAATTGCCCCTTTTGGGATTCCTGGGTAAATGAGAGGGTGCAAACACCGCAAGGCTAACGAACCAGAACCAGTTGCAGTAAAGTCCCACTAGTTTAAGCAGAACCACAGCTGCTCCTACATACCTAACATATGTTCTTACACGTGAATACTATACATTATATGTAATTTTATATATGCTAATATCCAAGGGTATTGTATCCAAAGTTTTCCGGATATCTGCTGTATATTCCATTTTTTTTAGGATTCCATATCTGAATCTATGTCAGTTACATTTGTATCGGTCCATTTTTTACAAAGGGACTTTTTGAATACTGTACCTTCTTCCAGCAACATTCGTGGGGATTTTCTCTTTGCTGTGGGACTCTCTGCTTTCTGACAATAGCATTTGGGAGAGCAATTGATGCAGCGGTATCCTTGGGCTTGCGCAATAGACATCAAATATTTGCTATCTGGTTACCGTTCAAACTTTATCCTAGGAAGAAAAGTCCTAACTTCGGCGTTTCGGCGAGAGAGCCTAGAGACATTACAGCCAAATTACAGACAAACTACCCATTGTCACCTCAGTAACCTTGCCCCACACTTTAGACTAAGGAAACTAAGCTACCTTAGTCTAGAGGGGAAACCCTATGATCAAACCCTATGATCAAGCTAAGCTACTCATTATAGATTAAGTGAAAGTGTGAATTAACTTAGATCAAATGTAAAACTTAGCTATCAATTACCAATATGCATTAATGTTGAGGAAGAGATTAAGTGTGAAAATTATTTAATTGATTACTCTTGAACTCATCCTAATCAAATCAATTCACTCTTTATAGACACAAGAATTGCAAGGAAATAAGTGAGGTGAATTGCTAGATTAATCCAACTGAAACGTGAACTTCTCACCAATTTTCCAAGTTATCAACTGTGAAGTATCCAGAGTGGCGTTTGAAATGTTTGCCAAATCAGATTTCATCCATATGTGCAACCTGATAATCGATTACAAGTGATGGAATTCTAAAGGGCAGGTCACTGCTCAGTAACTGCCTCAGTGTTTAAGTCATCACCATTTCGCACAATTATGATATCATTAACTTAGAACGAATTGTACCAGAGCTGAAAGAGATGAAGTCTTTGCATGGACGTTCAATCAATCAGTATGAAATACATGTAACATCAAATGAACTTTATCCAGCAAACCAAGATTTAGCAAGATAATTGGCAAACCATGTTGCTGTTCTATTCACTGTCAAATAATATTAAAGTCTGAATAGAACAGCATGGTAAAAGGGAATATCATCATATACTAGCATCCGTGTCTTGTCATGCTAGTGCTACAAATGGAGTGTGCTACCAGCAATTGACCATGTGAAATAAAGTATTCGAAATTTAGCACTGGAAATGAATTCAAATTTACTAGCAACTCTGTCCATCATTTTGAGGAACCATGTGAGATTATGACCACCAGAACACTGATCTATTCAAACTCAATTTGAAACCCAAACCAGCACTGTTGAGAATCAATGAATCATTAAGCATTCAGATACTAGTGTGGTATCAGTTTGTTTGTATTAATCATTTGTTACATAGGGCACCATACTAAACCACACATTCAAATTTAGGACCTGAACAATCAAGTGTGAAGAAATTACTGTTATTTATGTAATCAGATCAGATGCCACAACTTACAGTAAGATGTAATCAGCGGTGTCCAAACAACATTAACCATGAGATTTGAAACTCTATACACACAATGAATCCCATGAACTGAAATATAGATCAACGAATATGTAAGGTTCCAATTAAGCGATTTAGGACACATTTTTGTCATCACTCCATTAACCTTAACAATGATCAGAATAGCACACAGGAAAAGATTGATCCATCTTAACACTTTAAATTCATCAAACAGTTCATTCATAAGATTGATTTGTTATGGGTGAAAAAATGCTTGAAAAGAAATTTGGTCCCTTAGAAAGAATATGGCATTTGCAATACATGATTACATCATATTATCAGTGCAGCGATTTAGTACTCAGAAGTGTGCTGGGTCAAAATTTCAAAACCCTCGAATGGTCAACAATAAGAGAATAAGCCAGTGCTAGAAAAAAGTAAACATTCAACAATAATCGTTCCAGTACTTGCCATTGATTAGTTTTTCTAGAATACTTAGACCATGGAATAACTGAAACGTTCTCAAAATAATATGAGATGTATTCAGCCCTTGAAAGTAGAAATTTTTCAGTCCTTAAGCTTTTGCATAACCCATGCTAACACCTTAAAATGAGGGAACTTTTCCATCTTTTTGCTTCCTTAAGATAATGATCATGTAAGGCCATTTAAACGCTTATGAAATAATTTGAATTGTTGGTGCATTCAAGCAGCATGTAATATAGACCCTCAGATTTTTATTCCTTTTATTTATTATGTTTTGTGTCATTAGGCTGTGAATGTTAAATATAAAGAATAAAGCATGAAATTAGATTCAACCCAAAAGAATAGCAAATTGATATTAGATAGGACCACTTCAAGAGATCGATCTGTAAATTAAAATCCAAGTCTGCTGTAATATATGAAGAGGTTAGCACATGCAATCTTGGTATAAGCAGCCTAGATTTGAAAATGAGGATCTATAAAACCCTAGGCCGCAAGCAAACAATTTTTTTTAGCAAAGAATAATATATCAAAACCTAGAATAATATGCCAAAGGAAATAGAAAAGAAAACACACTAATATTGAGCAAATAAGCCTTTTCATTCCCTTTCCAACCATGCCAAATGAGAGTGGCACCCTCCTTATATAGGTGAGGATCCTTTCAATACTATACAATGAAAGCAATGAGCTAGGATGAAACCATGTGCTAGAATGAGCTAGGATGAAACCATGTGCTAAAACCATGTCTTGAGTGAAAACCACTAGAAGTTGCAAGAAACTCCTAAAAGATAGGGTGCCCTCCATAAATTGAGTCAATCCTCAACCAACTCCACATGTGTGGTCCAAATGAGAGAGAGAACAAGTGCATCCTCCCTAAAAGTGTGCAACTAACTTCTTGTGGCACATGTGGGGTCAAATAAGGGTCCAAAATATGAGTGCTCCACTAACTCCTTTTTTCATGCAACAAACCTTTCACACTTGTGAGAATAGGTCAAGATGAGGTGCACCCATTATAGAAGCTTCCAGGGGCCATACGTGTGAGGGAGAGAGAAAATGTGCCCTTCTAAAAGGATTTTCACATGTGCAAGTAATACATGTCTATGTGGCTCAAACATTGCTCCTTATTTTGACAAGTGTACAAATTGTTGATGTGGACACCTTAGTGATTATGTGGCATCCTCGTCATTGTCCAATTTGTTTTCATGGATCCCAATGCAATGACATGGATCCCAAGAAAAATGTCACAGATCCCAATGTAGGTACATAGATCTCGAGGCAATAACATGGATTTTGAGGCATAGTACACAGATTCCAACATTGAGCGCCCACCTATAATGATGTATAGAGCTTGAAAACAAGTCATTAGACAACAAACATCATGTAATATATTCTAACAACAACTTAACATAGGTTAATTTTATAAATTGCATAAGTTTACCATGGTGGGACAACTTCACCCTTATTACATGTGTCAATTTCCTAGGAAAAAGGTATTTCCTAAGTAATTTGGTTAGAGAGAGGTAAATTTAGTGAATAATTGATGAAAAGAAAGGAGAACTTTATGTTTTGACCCTTAAAGTCATATTAAATTATGTATAAGGTCTTTTATTGGTCCAACTAACCTTTTTGAGTTAGGAATCTTCATTTTATGTACTTGTAAGGCTTTGAGAGGGAGATTTGCTCAAAATTACCACCTCAACACCTTTTTGATTACCCCTTTTTGCATTTTTCTTTGATTTTTCATAGTCCTTTTTTAGATATGCATTTTTAGCACATGACTTTGAGGTTGGGCCATTTTAATGAGGTGGCATAGCTCTAGCCTTAGTATTTTTTTCATTTTTAACATTATTACTCTTCACTTCTAGCCGTTTGGCTTTATTTGACTTTGACTTGCATTTTTCTTCATTCAAACCTTGTTGGATGACATTTGAGAAGTCAAACATAAGCAGTGATCATATTTTTTTTAATAAATGGGATGGTAATGAAATGGAAGGATGAAAAATGTTAGATGTGGTTAGGGTATGGATACACTACTCAAACAGATCACCAGTGGTACAATTAGTCCTAAGTCATGACATACTTATCTAAGGAAATTATGTCCCCCCAGAGTAAAACAAGACAAAATGATAAAATTATTAGTGTTAAAAAGTGTTATAATATCTAGCCAATGTTATTAATTTCATGACAATGTTAGAAACCGTCACACCACTTCTAGATAAGAAACCCACACATGAGATCATAACACATCAATTGAAAATATGACGCATGAAGCACCATCTATGGAAGCACATATCATCTAAAGTGTAAATCATACGAGCTAAGATACCATGGAAGAGTCATCTAAAGGATCTCATAGATGATGTAAGGCTAGAAGAAGTGGAAGATCAAGATTGAACCAACATATAAGAGCATCAGAGCTCATCTAGTAAACTTTGGTGCACCCCTGAGAGGATGGTTTGGAAGTAGTTTTTCTTGAGGGAGCAACACTTCCAATTTGCATTTCCTATTGTTGAGTTACTTAGCTTAGTAGGAGGAATAAAGTGGCCAATATTAATACATAATTGAAGTATGCTACATAAATGCTAAAAGACAAAGCATAAAAGTTAAATTGGGACAACCAATAAGAGATTGACCACAAGCTACCCTAGGAATTCATAGAGACAACTTTGGAGGAGATGAAGAGTTATAAAGACTATTGGGATACCATGTGAATTGAACAGTCTAAAAGAAAATCATAAATCTATTGAATTAACAAAGGTGAGGGGAGTTCCAACAATTAGCAACATGAGAAGAGAAGGTTAAGCTCTAGATTTGCAACAGAGAAGAAGAGAGTGAATACCATCTCATGCTTAGGGAAGTTTGAGATTGTCTGGCAATATGATCATACTAATCTGAATATTATGAATTGTGGAGAGACTAAGACCTGTAGATTGTAATCCACTGGGTGAGTTGGCATATTATTCAACAAAGTGTTAGATTCTATCAATTTCTGTTTATTTCCAATTATTTATATTATTAATTTTGTCATATTTACTCGCAGGGGTGTAGACCGATTGGCAAGTGTCGTCTAAATGAAAGGAAATATGTAAAGGAGGTCTCAAGTTCGATTCTCACCCTGATTTACTTGTGCTCCATGCTTGCGAGATGTGTGGCACACCTGGGGTTATAGTGGTAGTGGACGGGTATCGACCCCGTGTCACGCAAGTACGAGAATCGTGAGTTGTCGATTCCCCCAGTAAAATAAAATAAAAAAATTGTCATATTTAGTTTTGTAGCGTTTGCACACTATGACTTCTTAAGTAAGCTACTTCTGTAGTTATTGCACTCTAATAGTGTCGATACAATTCTATAGTCGTGTTAAAAAATTACAAATCAAAGCTAATTCTCTCTTTAGAGATGGGTTCCACGAGATCAATTATTGTGCAACTGTGGAAACAAAGAGACCTAAGAGAGGGTCGTTTTAGTTTGCATTTGTTGAGAGACAAGAGGTGGGAGGTATTGATGAAAGAAAGACCTATGAATGGTAGTCTAGTTGAGGACTATGAGAAAAATCCTAAGGATGTTGCCACAAAGACAGGTAGGTCGAGGAGGTGTAAGGAATTGGGAATTGGAGGAATTGAGAGGGAGACTCAAAGAATTAGAGAATAGACAAATTGGAGTTGTTGGAGCTGCAATATATTTAGAATCAAAAGATGAGATGGAGGAAGAATGGAATGTTGATGAAAAAGACCTAGTTGAGTGTTTGATCTCGTTTCTAAAGGATAGAGGTAATGCAAGGGTGGAAGTTTCTTACTACAATAGAAGTATGAAAGTAGAAACTCTCGTAGATTGGATAGGAGAAGTTGAGAGATACTTTGAGTATGAGAATGTCTAAGAACCCAATAGAGTCCATTTTGCAATAACAAATTTGAAAGGGCATGTTGCACTCTAGTGGGATGTTGTGCAGAAAGATAGAGTAGGAAAACAACGAGAGAAGATAAAAAAACATTGAAGAAAATGGTGAGTAATATCAAGGAGAAGTTATGTTAGGGTCTTAACCTCCCTAACCCCATAAGTATATATATGATTATGTATTGACATGTATGAAGGCCATCATTAGTAAATAAGGCCTATGTAGTAGTGTGAACACAATTATTGTAAGAACGATTATTAGAAGGTTTCGCCTACTAAAAACTTCTTTCTTTAGAATGTTCTTAAGGGATAGAAAGTATTATACAAAGATATAGAAGCATTTGTAAAGTGTGTCTTGAAAATAATTTATGATCTGAGCTCTGCTCTGTTGGAGGTTGCCCCCTCGAAGAGGAAAGCGAACATTGTTTCCATATCAATAAAATGTATCATATTTTTCTCATATTGTCCATTGTTAATTGTTATTTATGCTATATGTTTGAGTAATATTTGTTATTTATGATATGGATATTTCTACTTGGTACATCACAAGTGGTATCAGAACACTTTACCAACATCAATTTTAGAGAATTTGTTTTTCAAGCTAGAGATGTGTTTCAATTTATATAAATAACACAAAGATATGTTGTTAAGTGGGTAAACGTGTTCTTGGGGTAGCATACATGTATGAACTTCTAGAGGTTTCAACTGGTTGGAAACCCTTGTAACCTTTGTTGGTATCCCTTTGAGTAGTACCATATCATGAAACACTTGTATACATAATTAACTTCCACGTACCCTTGGATATATTGGAAGTCCTATAGGTGTTCTGAAACCAACCTTAGATCAACCACTCAACTGCCTGAATACTATAGTGTAACCAAGAACATCACTCAAGAAGACTACTCTCACGTACCTGGGTAATCAAGTAGTACGACTAAGAGTACAATTGAACCTGCTTAGTTACAACCCTGAGATATTGGTCCAAGTACTACTATTGGATCCTACAATTATATCAAAGAGATATAACACATGGCACTCTTTTGTCCTTAGGAATCTTGCAACCATAGTCCTTGTTGTTAGTCCAGAAAAAATTACGAAACAAGGGGCTCTATTGAAATTTGGATCACTAGAAACAATGCTTCATGCTTCTAGTTTGGGAAATTCTTACATAATCTTCAATATTTAGAATTTGAGCATTATGTTAGCGTAGTATTTCGCAGTTCAGAGTATAAATCTGTAGAAGTAAAAAAAATGAGTATAAAGTGGACCCGCCAACACCCTTATTTGGGACCTATCTCAATAGAATCCCGACATTGAGATGATTACAGTGGTACCCCTCTTGCATAAGCATTTTTTTTATGTGGACCCACTTGCCCCATTATTAATTTCCTATGTCAACAACTCTAGAAAGTTGCACTGATCACATTCCTACCACTCTCTAGTAAGTAATTTTGTGTGGAACTTCTATCCCATCTCCCTAACTCCCCCCTTCCTCCCATTCAATTTTTTCTTGTGCACCCCCTCCAGATGGCCACCTAAAACCAATAACTTGATTGATACATTGTGAACATGGAACAATTGTGTGAAGCCTTGGACACGAAACTCATGAAATATCAAGATGATACCGATAAAAAAAATTCTACAATTAATGACCAACTTGCTACACTTACTACCAAGCTCAGTGCACTAGATTACATGAAGGAAAACCTCTCTACATTTCTTAAAAAAATTGCAAATGCTAACTACCCACAACATCCCTTACACCAAGGATTTGAATCCTCCCACTCCATGGGGCTTCACTCTAACACCCTTGTTCGTGATCTGAACCTTCCTAAAGTGGATATGAATAAATTATTTTATGGCTTAGACCCCATTGCCTCAGTCACTCAAATGGAACACTATTTTTCACTGCATGGCATCATTGATGACTTAATGAAACTTCGTGTTGGTGTCTTATATTTAGATCCTGAATGTTGGCAATGGTGGAAATGGTGTAAGAATTCTCATAGAGGTTATATTTCCTGTAATCAATTTGTTGTAAATCTTTATGAACGCTTTGACACTAATACTCATCATTTGGGATGCCTAACCAAGATTAAATAGTCAAGTGCAATTGAATACTACATCTCTGAATTTGAGAAACCGACTTTCCACATAGAAGGCATGTCAGATACCTTCTTCAAATAATGTTTTTATTAACGGTCTAAAGGAAGAAATCTATGCTCATGTCTTAATGGCTCGCCATACCACTTGGCTCGAAGCCACTCACTAAGATATGGAAGAACAATAGGTGGTTATTACTCAAATAAAAAAAACCATCCTTTATTCCCCGTCCCTCTCCTACAAATCCTTCTCTTCCCTCTCCTCTTAATATCCAAAAATTAACTAGGGATGAAATGGTTGAACATCAACTTAAAGGCCTTTGTTACAATTGTGATGAAAAATAATTTCGTGGGAACAAATGTTAGGAACAAAAACTTTTTATGGCCATTTTCGAAGACATTTTAGAAGATGATGGTGATGCTCTCCCTCAAGAACCTTTGCCTCAACAAGATGATAGCATTCCACCTTCTGATCAAAACGTCATGGAACCCCAAATATCCCTCCATGACTTAACTGGTATTTCAGCTCCCCAAACACTTAAATTAATTGTCTATATCAAGCATCGTAAATTCATTGTCTTAATTGACAACAACACCCATAATTTTATTCATTGTCGAGTCGCCCAAGAGACACATTGCTATATCCATGTAGTGAAAAAATTTCATATCATAATTGCTAATGGAGACTTCATGAAGTGTGAGGGTCATCGTGAAAATGTGTGCCTTTAAATTGGAGATTATTCTTTGAAATCCCACATGTTTGTCATTGAAATGGGTGGTTGTGACATTGTTTTGGATGTTGAATGGTTGCGCACATTGGGTCTCATCACCATGGATTTCTAGGCATTATACATGAGCTTCTGATAGGTTGGGCACCATTACACTCTCCACAAAATCACTGTAGGTTCTTCAAATATTTCCATCTCACATCATATGGAAAAATTCTTCAAAAAATGCCATTTTGGCATTATCGCCCAGTTCAATGTTATTCAAGCCTTTGAGACCCCTTCCCAGCCCTTTCATCCTAACTGTTAGTACCATTTTTTTTCCTATCAAAGAAATGAGGATGATTGAAATTATAAGGACGAGATCAAATGAGTTAGTAGGATAAATTTGAGCTTCGAGAGCCTCTACACAACCTAGAGTCAAATGTTCCTAAGGAGGCTTGAAGAAAACAACCAAAAATCCACGCCCTTGTACGCATAAGGAAAAAATTAAGCCTTCGGGACTTGTCGCAGTCGAAAAGGATCTTAAGCACAAATAAATGAGGGGCTTATCATGAGACCATGACCTAAAGGCACAACATTTCGAGAGTTTTTTGGATATTGAGACATCGACGACTTAGATCATGTCGTGTTCCCAACTTGTTAAATCAACGGTCGTTGGATTTTCCTTGTTAGAGTTCCCCTTGTGACCTGACTCTCGAACGCTTCGATGGGCGCACCACCGACGAAAGGACTAGATTTGATAGGCACTATCAATTGTGCCCTCAAAATGATCAACAATCTTGATTTTCTCTTGAATGTTAAATTCTCTCGGTCAAGGGTCACATCAACATGCCAACGAGATACTATCGGAGCCAATAAGATAATGCCACGTGGACATGTGAAACCCACCATATGGATAGGTAAAATATCAAATCTGGGTGGCACGTGTCCTGCTCCCCTACCATGTTAGTATCCCCATGGGTCAATATAAAGTCATCACGTGTCCAAGCTGGCGTTAACATTAAGAGTTTTTCCTTAGCCATTTTTTGTGTTCGAGGTGGGGTAAGATTGATGAATCTCATGCGTTCCTATTTCTTCCGATGGATCAACGATCATCATAGTTCTTGATTTGGAGTCCCTTTCAAGCATGATCCTTTAGCACTCAAAATGGGCATCTTCGATCAATGGTCCATTTTCGATCCTATTGTTACACATTATTTTGGTCACCCTGTAATCAACTGATGATATATGTATGATTTACCTCTGTTCTTTGAAGCTACTGAAGAAATGAGACTTTCTCCATGAGAAACTGAATCATCTTTATTTTCTTAAAAACCTTATCAAAGGATATCGTCACACCCTGCTAAATGATTGGGGTGCGACGATGCTTGATCATCGCATTCTGCACCAAAATTGGACTGCAGCGTCACCACAGGCTGCTTGTGCTTAGGGTGCGATGATGCTTAAACAAGGAAAAAAGGTGAAATTCATGAAAGTTCTAGAAGGGAGTCTTCTAGAAGATGAGGTGGCCTCCGATCGGTTTGGATCTTACTCGCTTATCTGATTTAGTAGGATCATCCTAATCTCCTCATCTATTCCTCTTTCACTCTTTATAAAGAGGGGTCTCTCATGGGAAAGGTTAGGTTGGCTTATGCATGATGAATTATTCTCTAGATTGTACTTGAGATAACTTTGTTTTAGCTCTCCAAGTCAGGTTGTGAATACTCTTCATCAAAATCATTGGAGCAAAGGTGTGTGTGTGTTGAGGCAAAGGGCCATTGGAAGGGACCTTGAAACATCAAGACATAGGTTGTATTCTACAGTTTCATTAATATAATGTAGAAATAAATTCATTCCCTATAAAACTTTCTTCATTTTTATTGTATAACTCGATCTTATATATAGATTTCATTGGAATATATATATCGTTGCTCTCTTTCTTTGTTGGTTTGTGTTTCTTAAACAGGTCCAATATCCCACAAGTCCAAGGATGGAGCAAGCATGACACTAGCGAGGATCAAATGACGTTTAAACGGTATGTCATTTATCTCTTATCGAACTAGTTTATATCGCGATGAAATCTAAGGATAAGCTTGTATTCTGCTCTATTTTGTTCTAATTTCTTTTTGAAGTTAGGGAGATTAGTTTGTGTCCGCACTTACCGATTCATTTGATAACACCTATATGTAGCACCAAATTGACGAATCTCATCAAATTGGAGAAAAATTAATGACGGAGATAAACAGGAAGATTTTCGTCGAAAAAAAGAAAAACAAAGTTCACGATGGAAGTTGTCGCGGTGTCGACGATGACATCATCGTCAACGAAATGTAGAAGATATGTCTGTTAGTTGTGGAACTTGATTATCTTTTTGATTCAAAGGTCTTTTTTTCAGCTATGTTTATACCCCATGAAGACTATACACCCATCCACGCAGGGGAGTTGCAAGGGGGGCTTCCCCCCCTAGTAGGGTTCGGGGGCAGGCGGGCCCCTAAAGGAAAAATTGCCTTGTAAATGTATATAGTAATTTCATATTAAATTTGGACCATTCATTATAAGGTCGCAAATCTGACGGAAGAAGTTATGTTAGGATTTTTTTCCCTAGAAGGCAACCCTCTTTTATGAGATAATTGTATTGCGGCTATGTGTCACTGTGAATATTGTATTCTGAGAGAGGAGACTGTGAGAGAAAGAAGAGGAAGTTACAGTGAGTGTGTTGTAGGTTGTATCCATTTATTTTGTTGGATAATAAAAAGGAAGGACTTGACAATTTCTCTGGTGGACGTAGCCCACACTAGGTGAACCACGTTGTTGACTAAGGTTGGTTGTCATTGATGTCAACCCTTGAAGAAAACCCTGCAACACAAAGGTTTGGGTAATGGACCCAATATTGTTTGATGTACAGATGACTCATTATTGTCTTGTCATGGTTGATAAGAAGTAAATATGGATGAACTCCAAAGTGGTCCCCTTATGGTGAAAGCCCTCACGGGAAGATGCTTTGCGGAGTAAGAGAACCCATGCTTAATTGTGGAATAATGAGATAAAGAACAATAAATTTGTCAAGTAAACAGGTCATCTCACCATTTTCGCTATAACTTTTTTTCTATAATGATTCAGACCATTAAATTGCTATTCCATTAAGAAAACATATCCAATTATCGGTAGTAAAAAATTCAGCTTGTGGGTCATTGTATTTTGGGAGTTACACTCTGTGGAAAATAGGGTTTGTGGCTAGTTTGGAAACTAGTAAAAAACAGGTGTTTCGGGTAAAAATATCATAACTTCTTCATAATAGATCCAAATTCAGTGAAACCAAATGTGTTGGTTAGGGTACAGTCTGTAGTACATTGTGTAACAGTTTCAGATCAATTTAAAAAATATTCCATGCGAGGCACGCTCTAGAATGTCACTCTCTAGAATAAGTCAGAATTCAACAAGGTATGTCATTTTTGCTATAAATCCTTTTCTGAGAGGTTCCAAGTAGTGACACCTGGAGGAATTGCATAAAACAGACTGAAGAACAATGTGTATCAGTTTCAGATCTTTATACATTACAGGTACAAAGTTATTATTACTTCAACTTAGGGTTGTTGACTAATCCAAAACTAGGCATGTGAGACTAAAGAAAAGTTTGATGAAAATGCTAGTCTCTTGTTGTTAAATTTAAGGAAGGTTTGCAGGAATGTGATCATATACACCAGGTCTATTACAGAGCTACAAATCAGATTTGGATGATGAAATTGATGAGGGCTTTTGGTTGAGGTACATGTTGAGTACATGGTTGAGACAAGTAGTTGATGAGTTGGCACATACATGAGGTGTATAGTTGATGATGTTGGTACATATTGATGAGTAGTTGATACATGATTGGTACATACATGGTACATGGTTGGATGCACTTGTTTATGGTACAGGTTGGTTACAGGTTATTTGGTACAGGTTGGTACATGGTTGATGCACTTGTTTATGGTACATGTTGATTACAGGTTGAGGTACAGGTTGATGCATGGTTTATGCATGGTTCATATTTATTGGTACAGGTTTATAGCGGTATATTTCGCAGTGATAGGTTGACAGTGGTTCCATCATTCTACTTCTACTTTAGAGTGACAGGACGGGGAAAAGACAGATGGTTGTAGCTACCTTTTGGTTGTAGCTGGAGAACATAGGGGGTTGTAGCCTGAGAATCTAGGGGGTTGGAGCCTCCTTCCAGTTGAAGCTGGAAAACAAAGGAAGTGTGTGTTTCCAATGAATGTAATTCTTCAAGACATATAAGAAAAAAAATTCCGTGGTTTTCTCCCGATTTGGGTTTCCACGTAAAACACTGGTGTATTGTGTATGTGTGTGTGATTGTTCTTTTCTTATTGCTCATTATTGGATAATACTACTACTTTGATATAACACTTGGATCAATTTGGATAAAAATGATTATAATTGCACTATTACTGATTCACCCCCCCTCTCAGTAATCCAACAATTGGTATCAGAGTAGGTTCCTTCAGAAATCAGTTTAACCACTGAAAGGTAGATCATGGAGAGTACCAACTCTTATAAAAATGGAATACCACAGTTTGAAGGACAAAAGTATGATTTTTGGAGCATAAGGATGAGGACATATATACAGGCAGAGGGATTTCAAGTTTGGCAATCAATTGTGGATGGATATACAACACCAACAGTTCCACCAACAAATGACAAAGAAGTAAAACTCAGTGAGAATAATTCAAAAGCTACAAATGCACTTTTGAATGGTCTCAGTGATATGGTATTCACCAAAGTTGCACACTGTAAATCCGCTAAAGATATTTGGGACAAGCTTCAAAATATTTATGGAGAAGATACAAAAGTCAAAGTAGCAAAGCTTCAGACTTACAGAGGTCAGTTCGAACAACTAAAAATGAAGGAAGATGAATATATTGCAGCCTACTTACGAGTCGATGAAACAGTGAATGCAATTATAGGATTGAGAGAAGAAATTGAAGAATTTGTAATTGTTCAAAAGATATTAAGATCTCTTCCTATGAGATTCAACCCTAAGATATCAGCACTAGAAGAAAGATCGGATCTGGACTCAATAAGCATGGATGAACTGCATGAAATCTTCACAGCATATGAAATGAGAACTGTGTAGGAAAATCCAGATGTAAAAGAAGTAGCCTTCAAGGCATCCAAAAGATCAAAGCAAAAGAAAAAAGAACAAGAAGAATATAGCACCAACAACGACGCCTCAGAAGATGATGAAGAAGTGTCCAACTTCGTCAAAAGACTGAACAAGGGAACCAACGGTAGGTATAGAGGTAAGCTCCCTTTAATTTGTTTTAATTGTGATGGTATTGGTCATTTTGCTAACAAATGTCCTCATAAGAAAAAAATAAATGATGAAGGTTACTCAAAAGGAAAACACACATATAAAGGAAAAATAATTACAAAGAAAGTTTTCAAGAAAAATTTATACACCAAAGAAGACATCTCATCATCAGATGAAGATGAAGTCAATGATAATGAGACAGGAAGAGTTTTATTCATGGCAGTAAAAGACTCTGACAAAGAAGACTCTGAAGAAGAATATGAAGAAGTCGAAGAAGAATGTGAAGAAGTCGAAGAAGAAATTGAAGAAGCAGAAGTTGACTATCGAGAAGAATTAACGTGTGTCATAGAAGTTATCAAAAGAAAAAAAAAAGAAAAACAAGAAACTACAAGCAGAATTAGACAAGAAAAATGACACTCGAGAACTAGAACAAATGATCACAAAATTGAAGGTTCAAATTGAAGAAGATAAAAGAATTGAAGAAGCACTCAAAGAACAACTAGAAGAAAATGACAAGATCATTGGAAACTTGGAAGTAGAGGTTGTCACACTAAGAAAGGATATTCAAAAGAAAAATATGCAGAATAGCTCAAAAGTTTTGGAAGACATTATCAACAGTCAAAAATATCATCTTGATAAGTCCGGACTTAGATACAATCAGACAGAAAGGTGATCAAGCTCCAAAACAACAGAGCAAGAAACAAATCCAAATAGCTATGCAGAAACAATCAAAGAGGATAGGAATATATACAAGGAAGACTATAGGGACACTCCTCCACCAAGAAGATTCAGATTTCAGAATCAACAACAGACAGATAGGCTTCAAGAAGAAGAATAATTCATAAGAGCACCTCCTTTCAGAAGATATTCAACTCCCAGGTATCAAACTGTACTTTTTGGTTTATGTTATGCATGTAATAATTTTGGACATAAAGATGTGAATTGCAGAGCTAACAACATGAACAGTAACAACTTTGAGAATTATATACAAACAGATTATTCAAGAAGACCTAGTGAAACACAAAGAAGAAGTTACCACAGATTTGAATCCTTGAACACTGAAGTGGAATGTTACAAATGTAACAATTTTGGACACGTGGCCAAAGACTGCAGAATGACAGTCCTTCCTAAAGAGCCTCAACAAAATAACAACAGTCACGGACAAGAACCTCAGAAAACAACATGGATAAGAAAACAAGATCAATATAGCAATGAAGAATGCATAATTTCTCTAACAGCTAAGCAGAATAAACGTGGTTGGTATGTTGACAATGGGTGTTCAAAACACATGACATGTGATAAATACAAATTTCTTATATTACGAAAGGAGAGAAGTGGACCAGTCTCCTTCGAAAATGAGAATTCATCCAAAATCATTGGAGAAGGCACAGTCCGAATTGGGAACAAGAATGAAAAGGCACAAAACGTTCTACTGGTATAATATATGAAACATAATCTTCTAAGTGTGAGTCAAATGTGTGACTAAGGTTATAAAGTTACTTTCGATTCACAAAAGTGTGAGATAAGAAAAAAAGGTTCAGGGAAATTGGTCGGTACAGCTGCAGGAACTTCAAACAACATATATGTGTTAAGTGAAATTGGAAATGAAAAGTGTTGTCTAGGAAAGGAAGATGAAAGTTGGCTATGACACAGAAGAATGGGTCACATGCATTTTGATAACCTTGTTAAAGTCAACAAAAGAGAAACAGTCGGAGAAATGCCCCAGATCACGAAACCAACCAACACTTTATGCAAGCATTGTCAACAAGGAAAACAAACAAAGGCCAGGTTCAATTCAAAGGAATATTCAACAACAAGACCACTGAAAATTGTGCACACTGATCTAGTTGGACCAACTATAACAAAGGGCTTAAAATGTGAAAGATACTTTATGTTATTAGTTGATGATTATACAAGAATGAGTATAGTTTGATTTCTCAAGAACAAGCCAGAAGCTTTTGAAAACTTCAATATCTATAAGAAAATGGTTGAAAATGAGATGGATTCAAGAATCAAATGCTTGAGATCTGATAATGGAAGAGAGTTCACTTCAAAGGAATTTATGTACTACTGTAGCAGTCATGGAATAAAAAGACAATTCTTCATTTCTAGGACACCTCAACAGAATGAAGTTGTTGAAAGAAAGAACATGACAATACAAGAAATGGCTCGAACAATAATAATGGATTCCAAATTGACAGATATATTTTGGACACAGGGAGTGCATACAACAGTTCACATTCAAAACAGAGTAATGCTCAGAAACAACACTGATAAAACTCCCTACGAGCTATGGAAAAGAAGACTAGAAAATGTGAAACACTTCAGAGTTTTTGGAAGCAAATGTTACATCAAAAGAGAAGATGGCGGAATGAGAAAGATTGACTCTCACGTAGACAAATGAATACTTGTTGGTTACTCAAGTACAAAGAAAGCATGCAAGTGTTACAATATAAGATTAAACAAAGTTGTGGAAATATAAGATTAAACAAAGTTGTGGAAAGAATCAACGTAACAATTGATGAAACAGGTAGACCAAAATGAAAGGAAGAAGAAAACAAATCAATGGAACAACTTTTCGAAGAAGAAGCAGAAGATGAAGTAGAAGAGAAAGATAAAGAGAATCCGACAAAAACAGAAGCGCAAGTTCAACAAGTATCTCCAAAGACACCTAGAAAACGAGTAAAGAAGAATCATCCTTCAGATCAGATCTTTGGAAACAAAGATGCAGAAGTTGAGACTAGAAGAAAAATCTGTTCATCAGAACAAACACACCTAATACTCTTATCTACAATTGAACCAAACTGTTTTGAAGAAGCCAACAATGATGAATTTTGGAATAAGGCTATGGATGAGGAATTGGATCAAACAAAGAAAAATGACACTTGGGAATTGGTTCCAAGACCAGAAAATAAGAATGTGATCGACACAAAATGGGTTTTCAGGAATAAATTGAATGAAGATGGACATGTTACAAGGAACAAAGATAGATTGGTATGTAAATGATATTCTCAGATTGAAGGAATCGACTTTGAAGAGACATTTTCCCCAGTTTCCAGAATGGGAGCAATATGTTTGCTTTTAGCTTATGCATGCTCCAAAAATGTTAAAGTATATTAGATAGACATAAAATCATCTTTTCTGAATGGGGAACTTGAAGAAGAAGTCTACATTGAACAACCATAAGGTTTTCAGTTGTCAGATAACACAGATTATGTGTATAAATTAAAGAAGACTTTCTATGGTCTAAAGCAGGCTCCTAGAGCATGGTACTCTAGACTGGATATGTATCTGCAGTAGGCAGGGTTCAGAAAAAGAAGTGCAGACAACAACCTCTACATCAGGGTAAGTCAAGGTAATATTTTATTAATTGAAGTTTATGTTGATGATATTATTTTTGGTAGTGATGATGACAGGTTAAGCCAGAAATTTGTAAAAGATATGCAGAAAGAATTTGAAATGTTGCTACTTGGAGAACTATCATTCTTTCTGGGACTTCAGATACATCAAAGCAACCAAGGAATTTTATTTCTCAAACCAAGTATATCAGAGAAATGCTAAAGAGGTTTAGAATGGAAGATTACAAACCAGTTATCACTCTCATGCAAACCAGTTGCAAGTTGAGCAAAGATGATGATTCGAAGTCTACATATCAAAGGCAATAGAGGTCAATGATTGGCAACCTACTATATGTGATAGCATCCAGACCATATGTAATGCCAGCAGTTGGACAGGTGGCACAATTTCAAGTAACACCAAAGGAATCACATGTATTAGCAGTAAAGAGGATTTTCAGATATCTCAAAGGAACAGAAGAGTTTGGATTATGGTATCCAAAAGGAAAAGATCTATCATGTATTGCCTACACAGATGCAGATTGGGTAGGTTGTATTGATGACCGATGAAGTACCAATGGAGCAACGTTCTACTTAGGTGAGTGTTTGATATCATGACTAAGAAAGAAACAATCATCAGTATTTCTATCTACAGTCGAGGTAGAGTATATTGCAGCAACAACATGTTGTACACAGGTTCTTTGGATGAAACAAACTTTGACAGATATATAGGTTGAGTATGATGAGTCCATTCCAATATATTGTGATAATACAAGTGTCATCATTATCTCAAAAAACCCGGTGATACACTCCAAGACGAAGCACATTCCAATCAAGTATCACTTTCTATGGGAATAGGTTGCAGAAAAGAACATCAGAGTTGAGTACGTGGGCACAAAAGAACAAGTGGCAGACATCTTTACAAAACCACTTCCACGGGAAGCCTTTGAATATCTTCGCCAAAGTATTGGAGTTATTTTTGCTTTAAAATGAATGTTTTTTTATTCCTTGTCTTATATGTCTTATATGTACACGAGGAAGCACCATAAGAGGACAATTTAGTCAGGGGGAGCATCTCCGGATGGAAAGATACCTTTGCCATTGATGACAAAGGGGGGAAAATTTATCAGATGCAGAGGACAGAGGCATGGTTCCAAGGGGAGCAGATTTATCAGATGTAGAGGACAGAGACAATTTATCAGATATAGAGGAAAGATGCATGGTTCCAGGGGGAGCATGAGTGATATGATTTCAGTATTGTATCAGAGTGTTGTCATCAATGCCAAAGGGGGAGATTGTTGATTAAGGTTGGTTGTCATTGATGTCAACCCTTAAAGAAAGCCCCGCAACACAAAGGTTTGGGTAATAAACCCAAGATTGTTTGTTGTAAATATGACTCACTATTGTCTTGTCATGGTTAATAAGAAGTAAATATGGATGAACTCCAAAGTGGTCCCCTTATGGTGAAAGCCCTCACAGGAAGACGCTTTGCAGAGTAAGAGAACCCATGCTTAATTGTAGAATAATGAGATGAACGACAATGAATTTGTCAGGTAAACTATCATATATGGATAGTGTTTGTCATTCCATTTCCGGTGGCATGTGGAAAGTCACATAACTCTTCACGGTTAGAGAAGTTGGAGACCCCAGGTTTGGGTAATGGACCCAAGTTTGTTTGATGGATAAAGGTATGATGTCTGATATATTTTCAGATAATACTATTCTATATGGATAGTTCATGTCATTCCATTTCTGGTGGTATGTGGAGCGTCACATAACTCCTCACGGTTTGAGAGTTATGGCCTTACGAAGTTGGAGGACCCTCATATGTCATCTAGAAGCCCCAAAAGGTCAAAGTAGTCAAAGTGGTTTAAGAGATTTTAAAAGGTAAAAAATAAAGTGTAGTAATGAGTGTATTATAATTCAAAGTGAATACAAAATAAATTATTTCAATAATAAATTTAATGGTGAAATTAGAAGTGGGTTAACCCTAAAATAAGGAAAGTGGGGCCAAGTGACCTAGAAGATGTTTTTAAGGAAGCTACTTGGAGAGTATAATTAAGAAGCAAGACTCTCTCATTTTAATAACACTTGAGAATATTGAATATCTATAGGTTTCTGAGATAACCAAGGATATCTAAGACGAAATTCTGAGGGAAGGTGAAAAAAAGAAGGTCTAAATTCAAGGAAGGATAAATTCTTTTGATGGTGCTTTCTAAGGTATGTTATTTACAAGTCATCTCACCATTTTCGCTATAACTTTTTTTTCTATAATGATTTAGACCGTGAAATTTCTATGCCATTGAGAAAACATATCCAAGTATCTATGGTAAAAAATTCAGCTTGTGGGTCATTGTATTTTGGGAGTTACACTCCATGGAGAATAGGGTTTGTGGCTAGTCCTGAAACTAGTCAAAAACATGTGTTTTGGGTAAAAACGTCATAACTTCTTCATAACATATCCAAATTCAGTGAAACCAAATGTGTTGGTTATGATACATTCTGTAGTATTTTTTGTAACAGTTTCAGATCAATTCAACAGATATTCTGTGCAGGGCACGCTCTACAAGGTCACTCTCTAGAATAAGCCAGAATTCAACAAGGTATGTCATTTTTTCTATAACTCATTTTCTGAGAGGTTTCAAGTAGTGACACCTGGAGAAATTTCATAAAACACACTGAAGAACATTGCGTATCAGTTTGAGATATTTATACATTATAGGTACAAAGTTATGATTACTTCAACTTAGGGTTGTTGACTAATCCAAAACTAGGCATGTGAGACTAAAGAAAAGTTTGATGAAAATGCTAGTCTCTTGTTGTTAAATTTAAGGAAGGTTTGTAGGAATGTGATCATATACACTAGGTATATTACAGAGCTACAAAACAGATTTGGATGATGAAATTGATGAGGGTTTTTGGTTGAGGTATATGTTGAGTATATGGTTGAGACAAGTAGTTGATAAGTTGGCACATACATGAGGTGTATAGTTGATGATGTTGGTATATATTGATGAGTAGCTGACACATGATTGGTACATACTTGGTACATGGTTGGATGCACTTTTTTATGGTACATGTTAATTACAGGTTATTTGGTACATGTTGGTGCATGGTTGATGCACTTGTTTATGGTATAGGTTGATTATAGGTTGAGGTACATGTTGATGTATGGTTGATGCATGGTTCAGATTTATTGGTAGAATTTTACAGTGGTATATCTCACAGTGACAGGTTGACAGTGGTTCCATCATTCTACTTCTACTTCAGGGTAGCAGGACGAGGCAAGGACAGGTGGTTGTAGCCACCTTTCGGTTGTAGTCAGGGAACATAGGGGGTTGTAGCCTCCTTTAGGTTGTAGCCTGAGAATCTAGGGGGTTAGAGCCCTCCTTCCAGTTGCAGCTAGAAAACAAAGGAAGTTGGTGCTTTCAATAAATGTAATTCTTCAAGACATATAAGAAAAAACATTACGTGGTTTTCTCCCGATTTGGGTTTCCACGTAAAACACTGATGTACTGTGTATGTGTGTGTGATTGTTCTTTTCTTTTTGCTCATTATTGGATAATAATACTACTTTGATATAACACTTGGATCAATTTGGATAAAAAAGATTAAAATTGCACTATTACTGATTCACCCCTCCTCTTAGTAATCCAACACATGTATATCTGTGTCTCTATTGTATTGTGTATCTTCTATGTTTTATTTCTGCATTTATTTTATTTTATTCCTACACAATCCTATTTTTCTAACAACTACTATTAGAGTGAAAGGTAAATCGTAGGAAAAGATAGATCCTGGTTCGAGTGGAGAAATGGCGGAAGATGAAAATTTTAGGGTCGAGAAATTTAACGGCCAAAACTACTAGTTATGGAAGATGCAAATGGAAGATTATTTATATCAGAATGATCTATTCCTACCATTAGGTGCAATAACAAAGAAGCCGACGACCATGAAGGATGAAGAATGAGAGGTTATTGACAGAAAGGCACTAGGAATGATATGACTGAGCCTGAAAACATCGGTGGCTTTCAATATTTCGAAAAAAAAAAAAACAACGAATGAGCTGATGGATGCATTGACTAAATTGTATGAAAATTTCTCGACATTTAATCAGGTATTTCTAATGAAGAGATTATTTAATATGAAGATGTCAGAAGGTGAGTCTGTTGCAGATCATTTAAATGAATTTAATACAGTTACTAATGAGCTAAGTTCTGTAAAAGTGGACTATGATGATGAGGTCAGGGCTCTTTTAATCTTGTTCTCATTGCTAGAAAGTTGGAATGGTTTGGTCATGGGTGTAAGTAACTGTCTTTGGAACAAACAATTTAAAATTCGATGATGTTGTTGGTGTTATCCTTGGCAAGTAAATGCGAAGGAAAATCACAGGTGAGACATAAGGTAATGCGTTAATAATGGAGAACAGAGGAAGACAAAAGGATAGAGGAAATGGCTCAGGGAACCGCTGATCCAAGGGATCAAAATATGCTCAAAAATCAAAGTGATCAGAATTGCTTCAAAACATACTCGTGTTTAGGTCTCATCCTCATGATCCCAATGCAACTTGAACGGGTTCAAATGGATGTTGTATAAGTGAGATATCGCATTCTGTTTGTTTTTCCAAACAAACAAAATTTTGCTGACTGTACAGTCCATACAGTATGTACAATGCTAACATGGCATGTCTATACTGGACACGTGTCAGAGGTCGGTGTGGAAGATGACTAACATGTGAGTTGGACCTATCATATTATGACATGTGGAATTTATGTCAGAGGTCGGTGTGGCAGATGAATGGCATGTGAGTTGGACCTATCAGATTGCGACATGTGGCATTTATGTGGACCAATTGAATGGTGCCATGTGGCCCAGACATGGGATGCCATGTGTCACACCCTCCAATGCATAAAAGTTGGTTTGTTTTTCACGAGGGTCAAACCCGCAACCTCTGAGGATAGGTGGCATGACTTGGCAGGGTCAGGCTACCAACCCGCCCACATGATGTTGCTTACCACTATATGGTTTCAATTTTTTTTAAGTTGAAACCTTTGCTATGGCGGGCAGGGTCTGGGCTAGGGCTTAGTCCCAACCCTTAGTTATATGCTTCCACCTTCCATACGACTATACCACTGCGGGCGTGGGGTTGCAACGCACACTAACCAATTGATCTGCCACTTGTCAAATGATCTGACGGTTATCAATGATGTGTGTTTAGACTTTCCAACAAACCAAGATTAACGCCTAGGGTCCGACCACATGGGGGGCATACGCCTAGGACCTCTGTCGATAAAAGGGGCCAACGCACTAACGGTGCGACATTTTGCTAGAATTTGTGGGATGGCGTGTGTGCTGGGTTTTTGGCACGGGAAACTCCCGAGAGCCAGGTTCAGTCAGTCTGGGTGCATTTTGGTGAGCAAAGACAAAAAATAATTGGGAGAAACTTCCAAAGAGTGATTCCAACTCAATTTTTGGCCAAACCAGGTGCAGGAAGATCCCAACTAGGGGTTTTGGGATTCTAGAGCCATTGAAGCCATCCATTTTTCATTATGAGCATTGTAAATCACTGATTTTGATACTGTGAGCATTAACACAAATGATCCATTGGAAGATGGACCATGAGATGTAGCCCAAGAGAGGGGTGAACTCCTTCATCATTTTGTTGTGTTAATGTGTGTATTTTGATGGTTGTTTCTGACTGTTTATGTTGCTCATGATTAAGTAAAAAAAACTCATTAATCTTTATGTGTTTGTAACTTGATCTTATTACCCAAGCACATACCATTTCACTTGCAATTTTAAAGAGATTCAAGTCTTTACATTTTCAAATCAAGTTGGTATCAAAGCATAGGTTTTTGAAGGTTTGATTGTTTGCAAGTGTTTTTTTTCTAATGCTTACAAGGTTGAAGATCACAAGAGGAGAAGGTCAACTTGTAGAGCCAAGTTCTCAATTGTTAAGAAGGAGAACAACACAATCACCTCAAGCTTCAAGAAGATATTCACCAAGTATGGCTCATGAGGAGACTCATGCAACTCTTACTTCAGAGGATGAAACTTTCAGAAAATCTTTCTACAATATGATAGAGATGGTGAAAGTTTTATTTGAAGAAAGAAATGAAAGATTGCAAGGTGAAAGCTCAAACCCTCCAAAGGGTAATTGTAAACTACTCCACATCCTAAACCATACCCTCTAGGATGGATATGTGACAATGCCAAATTGCATGTGACAAGAAGGTGTAAACTTAGATTTTCCATCATTACAAATTTTATAGATGAGGTAGAGCTTGATGTTATTCCTTTGGATATTTGTGGTATTGTGTTGGGAAGCCCATACTTATATGATATAAGAGCCATCTTTCATCGTTATGAGAATAAGTAGCATTTGTTTAAAAATGGAGTTGAGTACATTGTTAAAGCACATACAAATAAGTTGAATTTATCACTTGTAAATGCTGGACAAATGAAGAGATTAGTCAATGCTAGTAAGAATTTTGTCCTCTTGATGATCAAACCCAAAGATAATGTTGAAAACAAAGCTTTCCAAGGTTGTGATTCAAAGTTGAAATATGATTTATATGAGGTTGTTAACCAATATGATTAGATGTTTCAGGAACCAAAAGGATTGCCTCCAAAAAGGGCTATCCAACATGAGATACAACTGCAGCAAGATTTTCCTCTTCTAAACATTGGTATGTACAGGATGTCAGTCATAGAGAATGTTGAAATTAAAAAAAAAATCCAAGAGTTGCTTGACAAAGGGGTCATCATGCCAAGCACATCGCCATGTGGAACACCAATTGTTTTAGTGCCAAAGAAAGATGGTACATGGTGCATGTGTGTAGATTTCAGGGCTTTGAACAAGATTATGGTAAAGAATGATTATCCTCTTCCTAGAATTGATGATTTTCTTGATCAATTGAAAGATACTAAGTATTTTACTAAATTGGATTTGAAAAGTGGATGTCATTAGATTAGGATTGTTGAAGGAGACACTTGGAAGATATCTTTTAAAACAAAGCAAGGTTTGTTTGATTGGATGGTAATGCCATTTGGACTTTACAATTCTCCTGCAACATTCATGAGAGTCATGAATGATGTTTTAAGGCATTTTCTTGATGATTGTATGATTGTCTACTTGGATGACATTTTGATATTTAACAAATCTCGTGAAGAGCATGTTATGCATGTAAAACAAGTTTTGGATGTCTTAAAGAAAGAAAATTTGTTTTTGAAGATGTCTAAATGTGAGTTTGGAATGACCTCACTTGTTTACTTGGGACATATTGTTGGAGGAGGAGAACTGAAAATTGATCCTTCCAAGGTCAAAGTCATTTTGAATTGGCCAAAGCCAACAATATAACAATGGTAAGAAGATTTTTGGGAGCAACCCAATATTGGAGAAATTTTATTTCTAACTTCTCTTCAATTGCAGCTCCATTACATGCGGTGACAGGCATCAAACAATTTTTCCAATAGGGAGGAAAACAACATAAAAATTTGATGCATTGAAGTAGAAGATTAGTTCAACTCCAGTTCTTGCACTTCCAAATTTGAAACAACCATTTGAGATCCAAACAGATGCAATAAATTATGCAATGGGAGCAGTCTTGTTACAACATGGTAAGCCCATTTGTTTTCACTTTGAAACTTTTAATAGTGTTGTGACTAACTATCCTACTTATGATAAGGATTTGTATGCATTGGTGCAAAGTGTGAAAAAATGGAAACATTATTTGTTGGGAAAAGAAACTATCATTTGCAAAGATCATCAACCATTAAAATACTTACAATCACAAACAAAGCTACAATAAGCAAGACACTTCAGATGGATGGGTTTTCTACAACAATTCCATTTGGTTATAAGGTATTAAAAAAAATTATAACAAAGTTGTTGATATGCTTTCTAGGCCTATTGTTAGTGCTTCAGTTATTCTTAAGCACAATTCTACCATGCATGAGAGCTATGTTGAACATTATGCTTTAGATGCTGATTTTAAAGATGTTTATGCAACTTTGTGTCATTCTAACCAAGTTGAGGAATTGGATTACCATATGCATAATAAAATTTTCTATCATCTTGGTAAGCTATGTATTCCACAGGGTGAAAGAGTCAACATCATGAGGGAAGCTCATTCTTCTGTTATTGTTGGCCACTTTGGTGTAGGAAAGACATTGGATAATTTGCAAAGGTATTGCTATTGTCCTAAAATGAATGAAAGTGTTTCAAGATATGTAAGAGGATGTTATTTATATGCTACAAGCAAGTCTGACAATAGAAAGTTGAGTTTGTATACTCCACTTCCGATTCCTTCTCGTCCTTGGGAAAGCATTTCCATGCACTTTGTAGGAGGTCTACCTATGTCTAAAAAGAATAACGATTATCTTTATGTTGTGGTTGACCGTTTAAGAAAAATGTGTATTTTGATGCCTTGTAAGAAGCAGGTTACAACTAAGAAAATGACACAAATGTTCTTTCAACATGTTTGGGTACATTTTGGGTTACCTAAATCCATTATTTTTTATCGAGATTCTCGATTTATTGGGAAATTTTGGTCACGTTTATGGGCACTCATGGACACCAAGCTGAAAAAGAGCACATATTTTCATCCATAAACTGATGGTCAAACATAAGTGGTTAATAGAACAATAGTATTGGTTGTGGAGCCTGATTATCTTCCTAATTCAGAGGTCTTTGTTTTCAGCTGTGTTTATACCCCATGAAGAATTTACACGCCGGAAGAATGTACACTCCTCCACATAGGGGAGTGCAGAGGGGGGTTACCCCCTCTACCGGGTCCGGGGGCAAGAAGGGGTTCGGGGGAGAAGCCCTTAAAGGAAAATTGCCTTGTAAATGTATATTGTAATTTCATAGTAAATATCAACTGTTCATTATAAGGTTGCATATCTGATGGTAGAAGTTATGTTAGGGTATTTTTCCCTAGAAGGAAACCCTCTTTTATGAGAGAAATGTATTGCGGCTATGGATTATTGCGAATATTGTATTCTGAGTGAGGAGACTGTGAGAAAAAGACGAGGAAGTTACAACGGGTGTGTTGTAGGTTGTATCCCTTCATTTGTTGGATAATAATAAAGGAAGAACCTGACAATTTATCTAGTGGATGTAGCCCACACTGGGTGAACCACACATATCTGTGTCTCTATTGTATTATGTATCTTTTGTGTTTTATTTCTGCATTAATTTTATTTTATTGCTCCGTGATCCTATTTTTTTAACAAATGATATTAGAGCGAAAGATAACTCACAGGAAAAGAGGGTTCCGGGTTCGAGTGGGAGCAATGGTGGAATATGGAAAGCGATGAGATAGTTCTTTCAGATTCATCGCATTGGTTTTTTCATATTTGACGTTTCAGACCAAACCAGAGTTGTCCATCATCAAATCTCATAATATTTTTCCTGATGATAGATCACATTGGTTTAGTCCGAAACGTCGAATATGAAAAAAACAATGCGATGAATCCGAAAGAACTATCTCATCACAACAATGGTCACAAAAGTCTTAGAATAGAAATAAAGATGGAAAGTTTTGGGTTGAGAAATTTAACGACCAAAACGACCAATTATGGAAGATGCAGATGGAAGATTATTTATATTAGAATGATCTATTCCTATCATTGGGAGGAATAGAAAAAAATCCAACGACCATGAAGGACGAATAATGAGAGATTCTTGACAGAAAGGCTCTAGGAACGATATGACTGATCTTGGCAGCATCAATGATTTTCAATATTTATAAAGAAAAGACAACATAGGAGATGATGAACACACTAGATAAACTATATGAAAAACCCTCAACATACAATAAGATATTTCTAATGAAGAGATTATTTAATATGAAGATGTCAGAAGGTGGGTCTCTTTCTATATCATTTAAATGAATTTAATACGATTACTAATCAACTAAGTTTTGTAAAAGTGGACTTTGATGATGAGGTCAGGGCTCTTCTAATCTTGTGCTCATTTCCAGAAAGATGGAACTACTTGGTCATGGTCGTAAGTAACTCTCTCTCTCTGGTTTAAACACTTTAAAATTTGATGATGTTGTTGGTGTTATCCTTAGTGAGGAAATTCGACAGAAAATCAAAGGTGAGACATCAAGAAATGCGTTGAACATGGAAAACAGGGGAAGACAAAAGGATAGAGAAAAAGGCTAAGGAAACTGTGAGAATTCTAGGAAGGGAAGATCCAAATCCAGACTTGAGAAGATAGAGTGTTGGAATTGTGGGAAGACAGGACATCTGAAGAAAGACTGCATAGCTTCAAAGAAACAAAGAGATGGACAACAAGAGAAAAATCAGGAAGAAAATGTAACATGTGATGTGTTACAAGATGCTTTGATTCTTTCTGTAGATAATATTTCTGAGTCTTGGTTAGTATATTCAGGGGTTTCATTTCATACCACAGCCCATAGGAAACATTTTCTAGATTATGTTCAAGGTGATTTTGGATAGGTTCATTTGGGTGATGATGCACCATGCAAATTTGTTGGAATGGGAAAGGTAAAAATAAATAAAATGAATGGAAACCAATGGTTGTTGAAAGAGGTAAGACATGTTCCAGATCTACGGAAAAATCTAATTTCAACAGGGCAATTGGAAAGTGAAGGTTGTATATCCATATTTATAGATAAGGTGTGGAAGGTCACCAAAGGATCATTGGTGATAGCAAAATGAGAGAAGGTAGGTAAATTTTATTTATGTACTGGTAATACTGTCTCTTCTATCTCTTTAGCTTATATAGGAGTGGATACAACACTATGGCATAATAGGCTTGGACACATGAGTGAGAAGGGGATGCAGATACTTCACAAAAGAAATTTGTTGCTAGATCTTAAACAACTTGATTTGGATTTATGTGAGCATTGTGTTTATGGAAAACGAAAGAGAGTCAGATTTCTTAGAGTCAGAAAAGAAAAGAAGAGTGAAATGTTAGAGCTTGTGCATACATATGTATGGGAACCAAATCATGTATCATCTTTTGGTGTCTCTCATTATTATGTTACTTTTATTGATGATGCAACTAAAAAAACTTGGGTTTATTGCATTCGACAAAAATCTGATGTTTTTGATACTTTTAAGAAATTGATAGCTTTGGTTGAGAATGAGACAGGAAAAAGGTTGAAGTGTCTCAAATTAGACAATGGAGGTGAATATTGCAGCAAGGAGTTTGATGATTACTGTACATACTATGATATTCGTAGAGAGAAGACAGTTCTAGGAAAACCACAAGAAAATGGTGTGTCAAAAATGATGAGCATGACAATCATGGAGCATGCAAGGAGTATGAGATTTCATGCTAGTTTTCCCTTACAGTTCTGGGAAGATTTTGTAGATACTGTTGTTTACTTAATAAACAAAGGAACTTCAAGTTATTTGGATGGTGGAATTCCATAGGAGGCATGGACAGGTAAAAAGGTAAACTATTATTTTTGAAGACTTTCAGTTGTGAAACATTTGTCCATATTGATAATGAAAATGGAACAAAGCTTGAGGAAAAATCCAAGAAGTGTACCTTTATTGGATAATGTGTTAATAATTTTGACTATCGCTTATGGGATTATGAAAATAACAAAATCATTAGGAGTAGAGATGTCATATTCAATGAGAATGTCATGTACAAAGATTAGTTGTAGGGAAAGAAACAAGAAAAAGAAAAACCAAAATTCACAGTGCTTGATGAGATCACTGAAAAAGAAATTCCAAAGGAACTAGAAAATCAAAATGTACAACAACAGGAGCAACAGGTACCTCAAACTCCTATAAGTTTTGTTAGAATATATACCATGTTAAGTAGACCCCCTGAATGATATTATCCTTCATTGTATTATTTATTGTTGATTGATTATGGTGAATGTAACAAAGACCCAGGACCTACAGAATTGAAATAATATATATATTGAATAATGAATAAAAATATGATGATTACAATTGAGACATGAGGGCTTGCTTATATATCCATGCAGGGGTGCCCATAACCAATAGCCACGTATTTTCATTATTAATAATTATTTAATTGTTATATTTATTGATATCTTATTTATGTGATATTTTAATATCTTTCCAACAGTATATGGAATTCCCTCTAATTCCTTAAGAATGAGGAGATATGATTTTTTCCGTCCAACAACCCAGCCATAAAATTCAGGTCGGATCAACTAGTCTTTACAGGTCGACCCTAAAAGTGAGAAAAAAAACTATAAATACATGATAGATGTGTGCATTTGTAGAGCATCCAAGCAAGAGATGAAGTCTGAGGTGCGTTAAAGGAGCTGGGGTGTCTTTTTGGGATATAAAGGTGTCCAAGAGAATTCTAAAAGTTTTTTTCTTGGGATTTCTTGTTCTTAAGGTGAACTATGAAGGAATGAAGGTCTGTGATGTTGCAAAGTGTGTTGTTATGAGGTTGTTATGCTGCAGTCTGGGATCATATTCTGGGAATGATTATATGAGGCTCACTAAAACATGAAGGCTAAATGTGAATAGGATTTGAAGATATGTATGAAGTATGAAGCATGCAGGTGAAGTCATAATTACTCTGTGTATGAAGATCTTGGATTGGTGTCTATACAGGTCTTACTAAGTTAGTGCTCAGTTAAGGAGATTGGTGTCTCCAGTAGGTTGGTACCTACACAATATCTTATTGAGTTGGTGCTCAAGTAATGGGATTGGTGTCTCCAACAGGTTGGTGCTTGCAAATATTTTAATAGTAGGTTGGTGCTTATGGGTGTTGTTGAGTTGGTTCTCAGTTGAGGAGAATATTGACGTCTCTAGTAGGTCGATTCCTACATATTCCTGAGTTGGTGCTCAATTAAGGAGATTAGTGTCTCCAGTAGGTTGGTGCCTACAATGTTTATAACAATAGGTTGGTGCCTATATGAATTTATAAAGACAAGTTTAATGGTTTTCTCCCGATTGGGTTTCCATGTTAAACTCCGTGCATTGTGATTTGAATTTATATGTGATTATTTTTTCTCATCTAATTAATGACTGGTGCATGGTTAAATAAAATAAAAAGCATGTTATACTAATTCACCCCTCCCCTCTTAGTTTAAGCATACGTTCAATTAAAAACATCCATGCACATGGGATGAGAGCCTTCCTTATGTTCAACATAGCTATAACAGTTCCCTCCACAACTCTATTGGCCACAACCCTTTTCAGGTGTGCTTGGGGTTCCAACCATTGGTCCCCATTGTTGTAGCTCTGCCCATTTCATTTGCACATGAAGAGTCCTCCCATGCTCAAACTAAGGCCGACCGAGCAATCAAATTTGTTGAATGAATCCAACACATCCAACAACAAGTTCATGATATTTTGCAGAAAGCCAATACGAAGTACAAGCGATGCCACAATCAACATCAGGTACCACACAAGTTTTAGGTGGGCGGTAAGGTATGGTTGCATTTGTAGAAATAACACCTCACATGACCCAATCAGATTCTCTACCCACTCCAATACAGGCCTTACACCATCACCAAGGCTGTGGGTGAGAATGATTTTGAATTAATTATTCCCCCTTTCCTTGGCTTGCACTTCGTATTTAATGTGGAACTGCTTCGACCATATTTTCCACCTCTCCCGAACATGTCGGATCTGGTCGAGCACTTGGCCCCTACATAACTCAATCCTAACTGCATTGAATAGATGACAGTTGATCGAATCATGTACACCAAGATGAAGGGCACTTGCAAGTAGAACATCCAACTCTATTGGATTGTCAAAGCAGGGCAACTTCTTCACCAAGGAAAGTGGCTCACCAGGAGTCAGATTCAATAGAAGTTTCCCCATCTTATGGAGGAACTTGATGCAATGAGGACCATTACTTCCTAAGGGGGGAGGACTAATTCAGGTGGATACTAGTGGCCACCCACTAGTTCCACTAATTCATAATGATTCCACATTTTGACAGTTTTTCTATAGTTTTTCGGGTCCTAAGCTTTTGGGGTGGTTTTGAGGCCCTAAATGACGTTTTTTTTGGCATGACAATGCTTAACATGTGGGAAAAGAAAATTCCATGCCATTTGTGTACTTCTTGGCTAGAAATTTCTGATGGGATACCGAGCACCTCAAATAGAGATCGTATGCAAAAGTGATGCCCCTGGGAAGTTGGCGTATCAACTAACCACATCAGGGCCCACAAACCTTTTGGTGTTTCATCTTTTGGGGTTAAAGTTTTGGATGTTTAGGGTTTTCTCATGGATGTTTTATGTTAAAAGGCCTTCTCAGCCTCTTTTTAATCAACTTCTTGCGAATGAGCGTAGCCGACACATCTTTCTCTTCAGGGATAAGCTACCACTATTCTAGATAGCTTGTGCACTTTGCATTTTACAGTCTTTTGTATTTCAAACAATCATTCATAGAATCTGATTTTAATTATATTATTGTGTTTCTTACAATATCTTTATGTGTTTCCTTTTTATATCTCCACCTTCATGTTGTTCTCAATATAATATGGATCAATTACATAATGAATCTTATTAAGTAGACCATTTTATATTAAAAAACTATCCAATACTATCTAATGAACTTTATTTAAAAAATAATAATTACATACTTCACTTCATTAACTCCTAGATAATTTAAAATATAGGAATAGGATAGGACTATTTTTTATATTTAACTTAATTTGAAAAAACACATGATTTAATTAACAATGAAATGTTCTTGGCATTTGCATATGTTGAAATTTTAACATTAGATGAAAACATATGGTATCTTCGAGATCACATTTATTAACATTTTTACCCATGAAAAGAGACATAAATTTGACGAAAACGCGTGGTATCTTTGAGATCACATTTTTTACCCATGGAAAGAGACATAAATTTGAATAAAATAGAATTATAAAATCATCTACGATCATGTCCATTCGATTTTTCCACTTACAAACATCAAACATTTAGATTTATTTGGCTGCACTAATATGACCGAGCTGTCAGATTCCTTCTCTGAATCATTGTGACTTATTCAGAGATCGCAAGAACTTGTGGTTCCTGTTATCCCTGATATCTAGGGATAACTAGGAGATCATGTCTCGAGGCCCACATGGTTCTAGACATGGAGTACCGAGAGCAGGAGCGACCTGAGCATGGTCCTGGAGGACCCATCTTCTTCTTCTCAGCCAGCTTTGTCCTGTCATCCGTACCAGCCTCCATCACTACTGGCCTGGGCTTGCGTCAGAGAGGGCTCTTGCTCCATGAGGTAATTGGTCCGAGGTATCATGGTATGTGTCATATTTGATCATTATAACCCTCTTATGTATGCATTAGATCTCTTTCATTTCAGATAACTGCTTGGATTTTACACTAATCTACTTGACCACTGTTGGGGTAATTGTCTGGGTAGCTTAGCAAGTTGGTATCCATGGGTTTTGGGCAGCCACCAAAGGGGGTTTGAAGAACCATCATCCGCTCCCCTCATATTCTCACTTTTTCATCTTAAAACCCCGCTCATCCATCCCATTCCCCTAGTCTGGCCATTAGGATGACCGTCCAGGGTACATCTTGTCTTGTGGGAAGAAGGGGCTAAAGGCCCAGGAGGTAAAAGCAG
>ML781807.1:949479-966985 GCA_009831015.1 Picea engelmannii
GACATATTTATTGCATTATTGATATGATACAAGGATTTAATATTGAAAATTGAATGCTCTTATGCTTTATTGAAGAAGTGATATTAATCTTTTGCCTTTATTGAGCCATCATTGACTTCGTCAATAATAGCACTTAATCATTTTCTCATGTATACATCTGAAGGTAGTCATTGATTTCATGAAGTACTAACCCACTGCAAGCACATTCTAGTTTTCTTTGTTTTGTCTCACAAACAGGTGCACCATCAGTGGTCTTATCTCTTTGACTATCTCTTCTTGGGCAGAAATCTGTGAAAGGGGTTTCCTTGACTTGGCCTTTACCCTTTAGCCTTTCTTTAAACCAGATTGCCTTAGGGACGTCTCCCTTGGACTTGCCCTCCTAAATAGAAAGAGCCCCCCATCGAGGTGACAGTGGGTGGATAAGTTCCTGTTACGCCGGTTTAAGCCTTGACTCATGCTATCTAAACCCTTTCCTACAAACCGTGCGATAACAGTTCCCACCCATATTTTGCATGGCCACGTCATCGAAGAGTAAGAGACCAATGGTGCGAGAATTTTGTTCCCATCATGATGTACTTTTTAAAAATTTAGTCATCTCGAATCATTTGGAAGAGAGGAGGAAATATAATAATGCAAAACCTTTAACAGCCATGAGAGCGATTGCTCCACGGTCAAACTTAGTTGATTTATCAATTTTTTATAAAGTTATTTAATGTTTTATCAATTTTTTTTTATCAATTTTAATTGTTAAAATGATTCTTTAATTAAAAATATATTTTAAAATTTTAATATTAATAATTTTTAATTAGTAAAAAATATTGATTTGACAAATAAATAGAGTCGATTATTATAAAAAATTATAAAAACAAGAGATTTCCATTATAGAGTATTTATTGACGATGGTTGCTCAACTCCACGTTAGTGTCGTTGATCCCTAATCGCCTAGACGTTTAACTCTTTGGGGTTTTTACGGACATATTTTTCATTCAATTTTTCTCAAAATTCGGCCAAAAATTGTTGGAACTCCATATTTGAGTGATTAAGTTTGTGTAATTTCAAGTGTCCTAAGAGTTTTTTAGAATGTTGAATCCATTGATGCATTCAAAAATGTAATTTAAACAACAAAAAATGGTGATTTCACCAAGATCTTTTCACCTGATTCTAGTGAAAAAATTCAAAAAATTGAATAGAGAGATTGCATTAATTGTTTCTCTGCTCCATGATTCAATAAACAAGAGGCGTCATTTGGTTTACTCATGTGATGCGTTGGCATGCCACTCATTGACATCTGTATATTCTCATGTGACACATTGGCATGTGACTCATTGGCATCTTTATATTTTGTTTTGTCAATTTTTATCTATTTGAATTAGTGGATAAAAGAAAATTAAGATACTAATACTAATAATCTAATTTTAAGGTCATGACTAAGCCAAACACCAAATTGGTGTATGAGACCCTACCGAGGGATTTAACTACTAAAGTCTATAGAGGTATACATACCCTACCCCACTCTAGATTTGAACATGTGACCTCCAAGGAGGAAACACATGTTCTTAACCATTAGGCCCACTATAAGGAGGTGGTCAACCCTAATTTAGAAGATCAAAATTACCTCTTAGTTTTGAGAAGTGCAAAGAAGAAAATCAATATTGCTAAAATAAGAACAAACTCTCACTAGCTACATAGTGAAATTGGGTGTTGGACAACTCCCAAAACACCATGGGATGAGAGAATCTGTCACCTTTGTGACACTAAGTGGGTAGAAGATGAA
The DNA here is from genome assembly GCA_009831015.1 of Picea engelmannii. Lineage (NCBI taxonomy): Eukaryota > Viridiplantae > Streptophyta > Pinopsida > Pinales > Pinaceae > Picea > Picea engelmannii. The sequence goes on from ML781807.1 coordinate 951,254, forward strand.
AAACACTTCCCCTTGGATTGCCCTTCCTATACTCACATTAGACCCCAATTTAAAAATATTTGCCACATTATCGACCTTCCTAACCTCCTAAGTCATCAAAACTATGGTGATCTTGGAATACAAATACAATTTTAAAGAAATTGAAGTAATCTTTTACCTTATTAAGGTCCAATAGACCAATTGGTCTCAATGGACATTAATCATCATCATCATAATTAGTAATTAGTTGTTTTCAAAATGTTTAATGTTTAAGAGTTTTATGAAAAAAACATTCGTCATTAATGTTAATAAATTTTATATACTTCATAAACCTAAAGTCTATCTATAAAGTAGAAAAATCTTAATTGCATGTTGATATATGATAGGTATATATTCAATATGGCTTGATTATCAAACATAACATTCACATTCATGCATATTCAAGATAAATTATCATCCTTTGTGAACATATCAACTATACTTGTAAATATTGACCATGTTTTTATAGGATTATATCAGTTCGAGTTGTTTTGCCTATTCTCATTTTGAAATTGGATATTATGTGGATTCTGTACAAGAGATGATAACATGCCATCGAGGCTTGAAATTTCAAATTTATCCTACTTGTCAAGTGAAAATTTGATGATCGTTATTTGTTTTTCATGCCCGCCATTTTAAGTTTTAAGCAAGTTCATGAGTGTCAAATTGTTTTGTGTTGTTATATGTAAATTTGAGTAGGTTAGTTAATAGTGATATTTTTAGTAGAAGTCTCTTAGTAAAAAAAGAAAACTATAAAAATAAGTTAATATTGTTCAAGTGAACTGACAAATTAAGGAAAGGCCTATACAATACTAATAACAAACATGCTCGTGATTGTAAGAGGTTTAAGATATTTTAACTCACTTGCATTAAGGGTAGTAGGAGCTTCATTCCCGTTGAATTCATATCCTCTTGTCCACATCCATGGCTTATTTAATATTGAAAATTTTTAGGTTCGAGCCTTGCAGTGACATTGAAAAACTCCGGTGGGAATGGAGCATCAATGAACAATTCAAATATAATGCAATCCAACATCGAGTCCAAACTCGTGGCACAATTGTCAAGATCCAAGAAATGAGAAATCTGGATCGACAAGTAGAAGATAATTATCATCAATATCCAAGGGATTCACCTTGGGATTGTTGATGGAAATTGATGGAAAAAACCTGAGAACATAAGTTGGTGAGGAAACGACTAAAAAATCCTCATTGGAAAACTTTTTGTCGTAACTGGAAACATTGCTTGTCTCCATGGAGGAGAGGAAATCTTGCTTTCCCGTTTCATCTCGAAAATACATGAGTTCCAAAATTTTATACCTAACAATGATTGGCTCCTCGTCATAACTAGAAACCATGCTTGGCTCCACAGAGGAGAGGAAATCTTACCTGGCCCATTTCATCTCGAAAATACATAAGTTCCAAAATTATATACTTGGATAAGCCTTCCACACCACGCTCACTAAGAAAGTTGGGGCATGGAAGTGTGAAGGTAAAGTTTCAAAATGGAGGAAGAGCATTTTTTGTGCTACAGGAAGGAAGGACCCACAGTTTTCTCCAATATATGGGTCAAATGTGATTGAGCTGGATATTTAATTAACCATTAACACTCTATGCGGATCATGAGTTTGTAACTAATCAAATTTTGTTTACTGTTATATTTACTCCTCCAACCAACCCATGTCCAACCCTTTTTGAGTGCCCTGTATAGGTAGGTTACACACTATATCTATATGGTAAACCAAGTACTTAGAATTTATGACAAGTACACTATGGAGTGGAACATTGATTTGACAGGTTTTGATTTTTTATACCGGTAAGTGTTGACGTGTGGATTTTGTATTCACATGTCAAATACATCTAAAAACCAAATAAAGGTCTGGTGAGATGCCAAATTCCAGGCTTGATGCCACCTTTGCAACAATTTGATACATGAAGTTATCAATACTCCAATTAAGACACATCGTACTTTTATTTCCTAATATGCGCATATTGGACTCTTCCCTAAGGGAAATAAGGTTGATTAGATGTCTCAATAGTATACATGTGCATTTCTCTCTTCCTTGAGGGAAACAAGATTTTTTAGATGCTTCAATAGTATAATATGTGTGTGTGTTGCTGCAACACCCCAGGTTTTGAGCCCCCATATTAAATAATGTATTTTTACATTGCTAAGAGGCCAGAGTGCCCAAAAATTTATTAAAAGGTCAGTGTGCCTAAGAAATGTAATGTGTGATCATTATTAATAATAAATACATCATTCGCTGCTAGACAGACAAGGACTAGAGTTATAGGGAGCTATGATTCCACAAGAGAGGGGCCTTGAGGGATAAGTGTTTATTTCATTTTTTAATTACCCATTTTGTTTAATGGGGGGGGGNTACATGAGATCTTGGGGGGAAGGCCAAGAGGTTCTTGATCCCCACGAATTACAAAAACTCGTCCCTGGTTTGTGGAAGGGGTTTTCCGGTTGGTTAATTCTCTCATTCGTTTTGGTCATATGCTCATTCTCATTCCTGTCCCCATTTTGGTGTTGTTGTTGGTCACCTCACGTGTTCATTCAACCAATTTGTTCATTGTTCATCCTCTCTCATGGAGTTTGCACTCTATTTTTTCCTTCACTCACTCATCTTTCCTCATTCGCGTTTTTCTTGGGAAAGGAAATCAAACCATTGAAGAACAACCAAGGTTTTGTTGGCTGTAGATATTGTTGGTGTAATCCATCCATGGTTTGAGGCCTACATGTATGAGATGCTTGGCCCATGTTCAACTTTGATCACAACTGCGAGTCCTGAGAGTCTCAGCATGGAGATTCTAGACTAGTTGCACTAGAGCCCTGGAAGGAGAAGGACCGCATGCGGTACTGTGTGACACAGAAGGGTGGAGGTCCATTATCTTGGGTGGTGCAGGCTGGGTAGAAGAGAGTTGGGTACTTGGATTGTTATGAGTGCTAGAGAATCCTGTGAAGGTTTGAGTGTTGACTAGTTTGGGAAGCAGAGTAACACTTTGGAACCATCCTTATGGATTCATAGCCCTATCTCGGGGGTGACATTATTGTTGAGACTTGGAACAACAATGTCTATAGTTGGGTGGAATGTCCTTGGTCTGCAGCCAGTTGGTGTCTTCTTTTATAAAAGATAAGTGCTCTCCTATGGTTTCCTTTGCTTGTGTATTTATTTCTGTTGTGTATTAAATTATTATATCTGATATTTGTAGTTATAATATGCTTGCTTGCTAGTTAATGGTGTGCATGTCTTTTATGTTGTAGTATGAATCTTGATCATTGCATGTATGTATTTCGTGCTTCTTTATTAATTAATTGTTATCAGAGATTCAAAATCAATCAAGAGGTGTGTTCTTGGGGTGGCATGCCCGACATGTGGGAGGATGGGTACATTACAAATTGGTATCAAAGCTTCTGGTTCAAACACCAGACTATTATGGGCCAGAATAAGTGCGAACCGGGAAGATTCGTTGTCATAGATTTTATATATCTATGGGAATTTGGGGAAAAACAGTGGAAAGATTTGAGTGAAATCCCCCAAATTCATGAACAGATCCGAGTTTGAATGATTTCAGGATTGTCTAAGAAGTTAATGGATTCAATCTATGGAATTGTGGAGCCGAATTCGACTTAGAAGGTCGAAAAATTTGAGTTTTAATGGTCTCTATAATGATGGACAGAGTTTGGAGAATGGACGGTTGAGATTGTGTTTGATCTTGGATCAACGATCCAGATTCATGCTTGAAAAATTTTAAAAATTCGAATGTTTACAAAATTTGGCGGAATTACCAAATCGATTGAAAAATGAGGAACACCGATGATTCCTATTCATTTCGGTTGTTTGGGGATTTGGAGAAAATCAATGATCAAGATCATCTTGGTCGAGAGATCAACGACCCAGATTCACCTAGGATTTTGTCAAAAATTCGAAGTGTGGAAGTCTGCCAAAAAAAATCATCGATGGATGATGGTCGTGGATCGATGAGTTTGGTGAAGGGTTGAATATTGAACACAAAAAATATCCGATCATCGATGACTGATGGTCGAGGATCGATAGATTCTGGTGAATATATATATATATTCTTTTTTCTTTTTTTCAGACAAATAAAACCTCTGAAGTCTCGAACTCCAGATTAAATCTGGACTATTTGTGTTTAAGGACACATGTTCGCAGATCAACCTATTCAAGAATTCGACGTTCAGGGGATTTGTGGTGTAGTGTGGAGAAGTCTCCTAAAGTTATGAAGTTCTAAAGTCCCAAAGTCATGAAGCATTGGAGTGGCGTGGCCTACTAACGTCACCTAGGGTGACATGAACACACTTGATGCTTGCCACGTGTCACCATGTCTCATGTTTTTCAAATACTACTCATGCCAGTTAGTATATGACACATGTCGCTCGTCAGATAGGGCCACGTGTCCATGCCTTATTTTCTTCCATGTAGCACCCCTTGGTGCTTAGTTACCAATGAAGAATCTAGGAGTTCGTTAGTTCGGCATTCTGAAGGAATGAAGTGTGATGAAGGTGAAACCCCCGAAGCTCCAAAAAATGGATTAAATCCTCATCATTGATCAAGAGAGGACATGTGGAAGTAGATCCCATAGTCCAGAGACTTGGCACTCCAGAGGATTCAAGGCATAAGAAGTTGGGGTTGAGGAATCCCAAAGTCTCGAAGGCTAGATTCCATCTTAGCCATTGATTATAGTATACATGTGGAAAAAAATCCCAAGGTTTGGAGACTTGGTACTCCAGATAATTTGAGTTGCAGGTTTCTTTGAGTCGAGAACTCCTGAAGACCAGAGTTAATCTCAATCGTTGATCGAGAGATGATATGTGGAGGAAGGAGAGGACCTCCGATATTTAGGCACTCAAGGAGATCTGTGGAGAGGTGCTTGGGAAAGCCCCAAATCCTGAAGGTGCAAAGAAAATCCTAGCCGTTGATCAGGAAAGTATACGTGGAAACAGATCCTGCATTCAGGAGACTTGTCACTCCAGAAGAATTGAGAGTGTGGATAGTCTGGAACTCCCGAAACCCGGAGTCTCGGAGCTCTTGTTGACCATTGATCTCAACCATTGATTGATTTTAAACCACACAATCTCAGATATAGTAATTCTAACACAGAAAATCGTCAGGAAGGATTTGGCATGCGGTTTCAAGCCGTGGTCACTTGGGAAAGTGGTTTGAAGGAAGCACTTATGCATAATTGATTTATGTATCGGCCTAGGGATAATATGGACGTTCTATTTATATATATTCTTCATGAGTTGAAAGGACTTGTAGCATTATTGATAAAAAAAAATTATCATATGCTTAATTATGATAAAATGGTCACTTGCACATTTTGCAGAATTAATGGATTTAAACATATCATCTTAGAATTCTTATTGAATAAATGGAAGAAGGAAAGGGATCCTCCAGCCATGATAAAGAGGCTGAAGACCAGAATACCAGAGTTGGCAATGCAGAGAAAAAATCCAATGGACGCAAGGGCCAAGGGGAGCAAGAAACATTGCTAGAAACTGTGAAGAGCCTGAAAATAGAAGTACAGAGCTACAAGGCAGACAATGAGAGGCTGATGAGAGAGAAGTCAGATAAATGATCGAGTTTTGCAAAGCTTTAATCAGTTGCAAGTTCAAGCCAAGAATTACTCAAAGCAAGAGGAAGAAGGAAGATTTCATGAAAGAAAAGGTGATTGTGGAAGAACAGGTTATTCCAGAATTGTTAGCAGAGCTCATAGACACCACTCACCTCCTTACTCAAAAATAAGGTATTATGTATCTAAAGATGCCATAAGTAGTCCAGAAGTGTCTCTCGTTAGGCACCAAAGAAGGAGACATGAGGTGGAAAATTTGCAAGGAGAGATGAGGAATCTCAAGCCACAATCCTTTGATGGTGAAAGAGAAAGGGAAGATGATGTTGAAGCATGGTTGCTTGGACTCAGGAGATATTTCCAATTTCACAATTGTTCATCAAATCTAAAAGCTATAATTTCCACCTACCATTTACATGGGAAAGCTGCAATGTGGTGGGATCAACTAAATCAAGTTGAACATATTAATGAGAATAGGATCACTTGGAAGCATATCAAGAAGTATTTCTAGAAGGAATACCTCTCAGAGCATTTATATGACAAGAAAATGCAAGAGTTCTTTGAACTTAGGCTGGGAAGCATGACCATGACAGAGTATGAGAATAATTTATTGGGGTTGTTAAAGTATGTTGGGTTTATAAATGATGAAAAGGTAAATATACATGGGTTTTTGCATGGACTGCCATCCTTTTATAAAGAAAAGATTCGATATGATGAGCCCAAGACCTTGACTGAGGACACCATGAAGGATAAATAACTTTATGAGCAAGGCCATGGAAGAGAATCCTTGCAGAAATATTGGAAGGATAAGAAGAAGGAGAAGTTTGATCAGAGGAAGAAGGGATTCAAACCTCCTTTCAATAGAAATGAACCTAATAAAAATCAGCAAGAATGATATGCTAGGGATGATTCCAAGAAAGAAGACTCCTTGGGAAAAAGGGGAAGACCACCAATCCAATGTTGGGGATGCAAGGAAGATCACCTGTACAATGATTTCCCACACAAAAAGGATAGAGTAAAGACTACGCACAACATCCAAGAGGCTACAATAGTCGAAGACATGTGAATAATTTAGGCAGCCTTAGATGATCGACAAGTAGAATACCAATCCAACATGATCGAGGTGGTAGGTAAGATCATAAATCATCATGTTGCTATTCTAATTGATTCAAGAGAAAGTCATTGTTACATTCATCCTAAAATAGTGGATAGTTTACATTTGTAGAAAAGTAAGCTTGGAAAATCAAATTTGGTTCCGCGAGCCACTAGAACCAAGAGGAGAATCTATGATATGGTCATAAGTTGTTCCATAAGTCTTAATGGTGTGAATACTAGTGTTGATCTAAATATCATACCATTGGGGTCTTATGATATTCTAATTGGAATGGATTGGTTGGACAAGAAATCATATTTTCCTAGACTGTCATAGCAAGACATTTACATGTCTTGATGGAGATGGAAAACAAAGAACTGTGAAAGGAGTTCTAAGATCCATCTCTATAAGGGATATTTCATCCTTACAACTAAAGAGATGTTTCAGAAAAAGATGTCAATTGTATGCATCCCATGTGGAGGAGCCAAAAGATACAAAGGGGCCAATCCTTTACTATTTCTTGATACTACAAGAATTCAAGGATGTATTCCAAGAAATACCAGGGTTGCCACCAAAAAGGGAGATATATTTCTCTATTGATCTAGTTCCAGGCACTGCCCCGGTGTAAAAACACCTTACAGAATGAGTACGCTCGAGTTAAAATAATTACAAATACAGTTGGAGGAATTGTTGAAGAAAGGGTACATATGTCCAAGTGTTTCACCTTTGGGAGCACTAGTGCTCTTTTTCAAGAAGAAGTATGGAACCTTGAGGTTGTGTATTGACTTTCGATAGTTGAATAAGTCTACTATAAAGAACAAGTATCCTCTACCTAGAATTGATGATCTCTTTAATCAACTAAGAGGAGAAAATATATTTTCAAAGATAGACTTGAGATCAGGATACCATCGGGTAAGAATCAAGGAAGAAGACATCCATAAGACAACCTTTAGAACCATGTATGGGAATTATGAATTTGTAGTGGTGCCATTTGGATTGTCCAACACACTAGTTGTCTTTATGTGCTTAATGAATGACATATTCAGAAATTATTTGGATAAGTTTGTCATAGTATTCCTCGATGACATCCTTGTCTATTCTAAGTCTGAAGAGGAGCATGAGAATCAACTAAGATTGGTATTGCAAGTGATGAGGGAACAACAATTGTATGCAAAGCTGAGTAAGTGTTCTTTTTACCAAGAACAATTCCATTACATGGGGCACATTATTTCATAACAGGTTATAATTGTAGATCCAGAGAAGATTGAAGCCATTAGAGGATGGCCAACACCCATGAATGTTTCAAAAGTCAGATATTTTATGGGGTTAGATGGTTACTACAGAATATTTATAGTAGGGTTCTCTAAGATTGTTCATCCCATCACTTCTTTGGAAAGGAAGGGAATTAAATTTGAATGGACAACAAAATGTGAAGAAAATTTTAATTCGTTGAAGGAATTACTTACTAGTACACCCATTTTGAAGATTGTTGACCCAAATGAGAATTTTTTGGTATGTACAGATGCGTGCAAGGAAGGAATTGGTGGAGTCCTTACTCAAAATGGACATGTCATTTGTTATGAGTCCAGAAAGCTTAAAGATCATGAGAGGAATTATGCGACGCATGACATGGAGCTTGTTGCCATTGTTCACACATTGAATATGTGGAGTCATTATCTCATGGGAAAGAGATTTGAATTAAGAACAAACCACAGTGGTCTGATGTATATTTTTGAACAACCAACTTTGAATTCCAGGAAAACAAGATGGCTGGAGTTTTTAAGTGAATACGACTTTGATATCAAGCATATCAAAGGAAAATAAAATAAAGTTGTCGATGCACTTAGTAGAAGAGTGCATCTCATGAATGCTACAACTGTCAGTATGCATCAATCAGACTTGAAGAGAAGAAGTTTAGATGATATTGTTACAGATCAACATTACCTACAGGTAAAGGAAAGCTTACAACAAGAGGAGGTACAACAGAAAGTGAAAGAGTATGAGATAAATGAACATGGACTACTTATGCATAAAAATAGAATTTATGTTCCTAGTTCCAGAGAACTTAGGAATTCGGTATTAAAGGAAATGCATAATGTTCCATATGCTGGGCATCCCGGTTACTAGAAAATAATTATAGCAGTAAGAAGCCAATTCTTTTGGCCGGGGATGAAAAATGATGTTGTTGATTACATCGCCAAATGTATGGAATGTTAGAGAGTAAAGGTTGAGCATAGACACCCAGTGGGTTTGCTACATCCATTACCAATTCCAGAGAAAAAATGGGAAGTGATAACCATTGAATTTATAACTAAATTTCCCAAGACAACAAGGAAACAAAATTCAATCATGGTAGTGGTTGATAAATTGACAAAGGATGCTCATTTTTTTCCTGTAAAAAAAACTCATACAATAACTAATATTGCATAAATTTACATGAGGGAGATTGCTAGGTTGCATGGGATACCTAGGACAATTGTCTCAGACAGAGACACAGAGTTTACTTCAAATTTATGGAAAGGATTATTCAAAGGATTTGGTACAAATATGAACTTTAGCACAACATACCATCTGTAGTCAAATGGGCAGAAAGAAAGGGTCAACCAAGTAATTGAAGACATGTTGAGAATGTATGTGATGGATAAGCCATCTAAGTGGGAAGATTACCTACACGTGGTTGAGTTTGCCTATAATAATGGGTATCAAGATTCATTGAAGATGAGACCATTTGAAGCCTTGTATGGTAGAAAATGCAGTACTCTAGTAAGCTGGAAAAACCAAGCAGATAGAGTGGTACTTGGGCTAGAGTTGCTCAAGGAAATGGAAGACCAGATGGTTAAGATTAAGAAGAATTTAAAGGAAGCTCATGATAGAAATAAGGTTTATGCCAACAAGAATAAGACATCAAGAGAATTTAAAGTATGAGAGAATGTGCTTTTGAAAGTAAATCCCTAGGAGATCTCTTTGAAGTTGGGTAGTTGTACAAAGCTAGTAGTCAGATTCTTTGGTCCATTTGAGATATTGGATAGAATAGGGCTAGTTGCATACATGCTTGCATTTCTTGTTTCCATGAATGTGCATAATGTATTTCATGTCTTTTTTCTATAGAAATATGTACATGATCCTAACCATGTTATTGATTGGCATCTGATTTAGGTAGAGAAAGAGGGATACTTTCAGGTCCAGCTAGTGCGAATACTGGAAAAAAAAATCAAAATGCTCCGGAATCAAGTTATAGAGTTGGTAAAAGTTCAATGGACCTGCTACGGTTTTGAAGATGTTGCCTGGGAGCATGAAGATGCCATGCATGTAGAGTACCCATAGATTTTTGAATAAATTTAGAATTTTGATTCCTGTTTGTATATGCACTGAGGACAGTGCCAAAATAAGGGGGAGGGGATGTAGCACCCCGGGTTTTGAGCCCCCATATTAAATAATGTATTTTTATATTGTTGAGAGTCAAGAGTGACCAAACAATTATTAAAAGGCTAGTGTGCCTAAGAAATGTAATGTGTAATCATTATTAATAATAAATACATTGTTGGCTGCTAGACGGACAAGGACTAGAGTTATAGGGGGCTATGATTCCACAGGAGAGGGGGCTTGAGGGGCTAAGTGTTTGTTTCATTTTTTAATTACCCATTTTGTTTAGTAGGGGGGGGGGGGATCAGTTACGTGAGATCTTGGGGGGAATGCCAAGAGGTTCTTGATCCCCACGAAGCACAAAAACCCATCCCTTGTTTGTGGAAGGGGTTATCTGATTGCCTAGTTCTCTCATTTGTTTTGGTCATTCGCTCTATCTCATTCTCGTCCCCATTCTGGTGTTGTTGTTGGTCTCCTCACACATTCATCCACCCAATTTTTTCATTGTTCCTCCTCTCTCGTGGATTTTTCACTCCATTTTTTCCTTCACTCACTCATCTTTCCTCATTCACGTTTGGCTTGGGAAAGGAAATCAGACCATTGAAGAACAACCGTGGTTTTGTTGGTTGTAGATATTGTTGGTGTAATCCAGCCATGATTTGAGACATGCATGTGTGATATGTTTGGCCTATGTTCAACTTTTCTCACAGCTGCGAGCCCTAAGAGTCCCAACATGGAGATTCTGGACTAGCTGCATTGGAGCCCTGGAAGGAGAAGGACTGCCTAAGGGACTGTGTGGTAGAGAAGGGTGGAGGTCCATTCTCTTGGGTGGTGCAGGCTAGGTAGAAGAGAGCTGGGTACTTGGATTGTTGTGAGTGCTGGCACAATGGTGTTTTCAATAGTATAAATATGATTATTTTCCAAAGACAAATTTGATTTCCTTATCAACACATTCTTTTACAAATGATCTATGTGTTTCCTCTTATGAGGTCATAGGTTCAAATCCAGAGGGGGAGGGGTATGTACACATCTGTAAACTTTAGCAATCAAATCATTGCACCAAGGGGGTCCCTTGTTCCACAAAGGCTTGGTCGTTCCCTTAAAATTAAATTAAATCAAATTAGTATTATTAAAAATAATTAATTTGTTAACATTTATCACTAATATTTAGAAACTAAAAATAAACAGTTTTTAAAAAGTAAAAATAAATAGTTTTTAGAAATAAAAAAATAATAATTTAATTATTTGAATTACTAATAAAAGAATTAGTATCACATATTCGTATTTGAATCCAATGTTACACTAGGCTATGACTAAATTTCAATGGATGTGATGTAAATCATTTGAGATGAATGGTTTAGTTAATTTTCTCAAATCGTTTCCTTAATTTATATTTTTATCAATATGTTTTTTTTGAAAAACATTGGGAGATATTATATTGATAAAAAAAGTGGACGGTCGAAGCATGCAAAAAAGTACAAAAAAGAGCATCCAGTCCCAGAGACATGGCTAATATCAATAACAATCCATATATCTATACTTGGCCGGTTTGGCACTGTTTATCTCTAAGCCCTGAGTATCTTCAAAATAGACTGACATAATTCCCGCTCTTTCCTTCTAAATCATAGCAAATGAATTTACTATAAAATTATGATCTATATTGCAAATCACTTGCTCCGCACTCTGCACCTCTGCACAAGCATAGGCCTGCAGAAGGACCAATAAACTTTGAAGAAAATGTGTATTGCTTCCGCACCTGTGCACAGATATATCCCCCACACAACAACACTTATTCTAATGGTTATCAATGTTATCAATGCATAAAAATATTCTATTATTGATAACATTGATATCTATTTGAATTGTCAAGTTGCAGGAATGTATTTTCCTACTCTAAATCATAGAAAATGAATTTACTATAAATCAATGATCTATCTTGCAAATTGCTTGGTCCGCACTCCGCACCTCCGCAAATCCACACAAGTATAGGCCTGCGAAAGGACTAATAAACTCTGAAGACAATGTGCATAGCTTCCACACCTTCATACAAGTATATCTCTCACAAAACAATGTTCTTAGTATAATAGTTATCAATCTTATCAATGCATAACAATATTCTATTATTGATAACATTGATAACTATTTGATTTGTTGAGTTGCGGGAATGCATTTTCCTACTTATATTCAATTTTAATAAGTTTAACTTAATATTAAAGAAGCACTAATTAATTTAAGATCACCAGAGAGTTTCCAACAAACCAAATGTCCACTGCGCGACGCAAAAACAAACTGAACAAAGAACCAAATACATAGCTATGCAATGCGCACAATCACAGATGCAGATCTATTTGAAATTGTAGCTGCAAAAGTGTCGCCATGTGGGACGTTGACCTATATTGTTTACTCACAGAAGGATAAAAAACACAACATCTTATCTACACTAAGTATAAAGGTGCAAGTTGCACAAGGATTCAAAATACTCTAACCGAATGCTTGCTCTATTATCAATCCATGTACTAGTCCTTCACACCTATGCAGTCTAGATAATACCTGGTCCACTTAGTATTGTGTATCTCCAATCCCTATGAATCTTCAAAATAGATTGACAAATCATAGAAAATGAATCTAATATAAATCAATGATCTATCTTTCAAATTCCTTTGCTCATCACAATCAACGATGCCCAACCATTTGAAATGTGGATGTGCAAAAGAACATCAATGTGCTAGTTCTCCGTACAAAGTCTAAAGATAGACAACTCCATGTAGGTTGAGAATAGATACACAACAATGCCAAAACAAAAGCAATATGAAACATCTGTACAAGCATTGGAACAATGCATTGCTTGCACGAGGATATAAAATGGCATGTGCAATTGATTCACAAAACAAAATAAGAATCACTTCAAATTATCCTCACAGGAATTGAAAATAGACCCAATGTTCATTTTCCCAGGGAAAACCCCTATACAAACCAAAGAAAGGACAACCATGCAGGATGCTATCAAACTGTCAAAGCAAACCCTAACCTACTTAAATCACATCCGATAAAAACTAAAAAACTAAAAAAATAGCTAGCAACGCAACAAAGCTAATTGCACTATGCCCGAAGGTCTTTCCCTGTACAAATTTCATTTCTTTCTTCCCACACAGTTATTGTAGGCGTAGAAACAAGATCTAGTAAAGGACCAGAACAAACTCCAACAAAACACAACACTTGCATTATGCCTCAAACATATATTATTAGACAACAAAGTTCAACTATAGAAAAGGAATGTTAAGGGTTTCTAGGGTAAAATCTTAGTGTATTGTGTGATTGTTTGTTTTCATTTACATTCTTGATTAAATTGTTCTTCTCTTCTGCTAGGATTAGTGTGGAGGTGTCCCACATTTCCTAACATGTGGTATTATAGCTTAGGTATTCCCTCACAAGTGAGTTATCAGAGCGGTGTAATTCTTTGGAAAGTATATCAGATCTTGATCTACAAATATTGAATCTGAGAACTAAGCCTTAGGTATAGTAAGAGTCATAAGTCATAAATTGTTTTAAATATCATGGTAAAGAATGGCAAGCAGTTCCAGAATAGAGATAGAAAGATTCAATGGCAAGAATTTTGAGCTTTGGAAGCTTAAAATGGAAGATATTCTCGTGGATCGAGAATAATGGAAAACGGTCTATCTAGGTACCCATTCGACATTCATGTCGACAGAAGAATGGGAGAAACTCGAAAGAAAAGCAAGAAGTACGATTAGGCTTTGTCTTGCAGATTCGGTGCTGCTGGATGTATCAGGTGAAGAGTCAGCCAAAAACCTGTGGGACAAGCTGGGAAGCTTATACGAGTCGAAATCTCAGGTAAATAAGTTGTTTCTCAGAAAGGATACAAAAAAAAACATCTTAACTACACTAAGTATAAGTGTGCAGGATACACAAGGATTCAAAATACTTTGACCGAATGCTTGCTCTATTATCAGTCCTTGTGTTGGTCCTTCACAGTTATGCAGTCAAGATAACTGTACTTAGTCTACTTAGTATTGTTTATCTCCAAGCCCTATGAATCTTCAAAATATATTGAAAAATGATAGAAAATGAATTTACTATAAATCATTGATCTATCCTGAAAATTACTTTTCTCATCACAATCAACGATGTGCAACCATTTGAAATGTGGAAGGGAAAAAACACATTAATGTGCTAGGACAACGTCTGCCAGTTCTCTACACAAAGCCTAAAGATAGACAACCCCATGTAGATTGAGAATAGATACACAAAAATTCCAAAAAACAAGCAATATGAAACATCCATACAAGCATTGGAACAATGCATTGCTTGCACGAGGATATAAAATGTCTTGTGCAATTGCTTCGCAAAAAAAAATAATAATTGCTTCAAACCATCCTCACAGGAATTGAAAATAGACCCAATGTTCATTGTCCTAGGGAAAAACCCTGTACAAAAAAAAGAAAACACAACCATGTAGGATGCTAACAAACTATCAAAGAAAACCCTAACCCACTTAAATCACATCCGATAAAACCTAAAAAAACTAAAAAATAGCTAGCCATTTTGACCAACAACACAACATAGCTAATTACACTACGCCCAAAGGTATTTCCCTGTACACCTTTCACTGCTTTCTTCCCACATGATTATTGTAAGCGTGGGAACAAGATTTAGTAAAATACTAGAACAAACTCCAACAAAACACAACACTTGCACTATGCATCAAGCATATACTATTAGACAAGAAGCACACAACCTAATTTCACCATCATAACAAACATAATTGAATATTCATATCTGTAAACGCAAAATAAGATCCAGTTTATAATCTCCCTTGCCATATAACATCCAATGCACATGATTTGTTACCCTATGACATAGATTTGTAGAAGCCCAACACCACAACTCATGCAACTCCCAACACACAACACTTGAACATTTTCAAAACCTTTGTATTTTTGAACGCCTCTCTTTCATGTCAATATTTAATTGTCTCATGCTCTCACACTTTTCTATAAGAAACCCTGACACGCTTAAATCGACCCTGAAAAGGAAACAAAACAACAATCAGTCATTTCAACCAACAACAGAGCAGAACTAACAACACCACACAAAATAACAATAAGTTTATAATATTTCTACAAATATAGCATACAATGCATATGATTTTTTACCCTCATACATAGATTTGCAAAAGTTCAACACCACAACTCCTACAAATCACAACACATAACAAGCCTTTTTCACCTGTCAACCTTGTTATCCCCTAGCCTAGGGGTAACTAAGGAGATTATGTCTCAAGGCCCATAGGTCCTAGACATGGAGTACCGAGAGCCATATCTACTTGAGCATGCCCCTGGAGGGCCCATCCTTTTCTTCTTCAGCGCCTCCACTTTGTGAGAAACAACAACATCCATCACATCGGCTTGGTATTGCAATAGAAATGGGTCTTGCTCCATGAGGTAATGAGTCCAGGTATCATGGTATGTGTCACTTTGATTCTCAAAACATTTGAATATGTGCATTTAATTATTTTTTCTTCTAACGTGTGCTTGGACCTTATGCCTTTCCACTTGACCAAACCTAGGGGTAATGAAAAGTTGTCCTAGTAAGTTGGTTCCCATAGGGTTTGAGTTTCCACTGGGGGGATTCATGAAAGATCATCGT
>ML781807.1:967085-994997 GCA_009831015.1 Picea engelmannii
TCACCACTGGTTACCACACCAAGGCAGTGTCCCCTAACTAGCCTCTTGAAAGAAAAAACAATAAGAGTAAAAGATAAAATACATGAATGGGCTTGGAAACATTTGCATCCATGGCAAAGGTGAAACCTACCCTCTTCATAGGTACCCACAGGTAAGCCATACATTTCCCTATTATCACTGCACCCATTGCCCAGACATCCCATACCACCTCATCCACTTACATGGCCTGGATTTGACTTCACCCGAGATCATCCCACATCCAATGAGCATTAGCCCAATAGGACGTCCTAGCATCCCATTCAAACTTGGCTTATAGAATAGCATAACGTCTTTGAGCACTTGACTGGGTAAAAGGGGTTTCATGCACATGTTTAAATAACTTAATGATTAGATGTGATTGACATTTCTATGATCCCCGTGACTTATGAGCCCATGGAGGGCGTATTTGTTGATGTTGCAAGGCCACACCTGATGGATAGGTACATATGGGGAGACGATTAGTTCGGACCTCCATAGGGATAAAATCAAGGGGTAGAGACAGATCAAGGGTTTGCACCAGAGAGAGAGGAGGACGTTCCACCAGGGACAACCTGACAAGATTGGACCCAGGGGGGTCTTTACCTTTTCACCTTGATGTAGGCCTTGGAAGGCACATGACGTCACTTAGGTCACCCATGATGTCACCCAGTGTTTTGGATACTTTGGAGGTAGTTGTGTGCCTAGTGGCACGTGTGGCAGGATCCTGAGGCCCAAGGAGGCCTAACGTTTTTCTCCAGGAGGCCAACGTTGCCCTAAAAGGGCCTAACGTCACCCTAAAAGGGCATGACGTCATATTTACAACTTGATTTAGGGTTTATTTATGACATTTAATCTAAAAACTGGATATTATGTGTAACTGGCCATGTTGGCCCTTTTGACCTAATTCTGGTCATTGTAACTGTATAAATAAGGGGAAAATCACTCTTATTTTGGATCATCTTTCACTCACACATGTGAGGACTGAAATTTGCGCCCTCCTTAAGGTTTATTGACTGAAATTTTAGGTGCACATGTTGAAGGAGGCTTATTTTGGATTATTTTGGCAAGGTTCTTGGTGGATGCATTCAACTAGGGTTCTTCTTGATGAATTCTTGATGTATGTAAGTGAGTTTTCTACAATTCTTCTTAATTGAATGGTTATAGTTTTATTTATCTTGCATTTACATTCAATATTATGAAATTGCTTGATTAAACACTAGGAGGACTATCACATGTTATTGTCCTAGCTTCAAAATATTTCACCTATTAGATCTTGTCAAAAGGCCATTTTCCTTGAAGCATGAGATAAGGCCTTGACATTGCAACACCTTAGTATCTATTGCTTCATCTTAGCAAATTTTTCTTCATCATTGAGTTAGAGAGGGAGGAAATCTACTAAGGTCTAGGGTTACATATACCTTAGTAGCTAGTTTCCCCTTAGGGTTTGATAATTGGAGCCTTGGGTTACCAATACTCTAATATATCAATCTCTCTTGTCTTTAACTCTTCTATTATCATTTTTCTTCAACATTTTATGTTGCATTTATTGACTCTATTTTCCCTAAAAGCACTAGTCTAAGTCCTCTTTTGAGTAATTGATTAAAACAACCTTCAAAACTTATTTTTTGAGCTTCCTACTAACTATTCCTAACCCTAGAATAACCTAACCTACTAACAATATTGTTGTTGTTACTAAAGTAAGCTACAACCATTAGATGCAACATTAAAATCTCATAAAAGAAATTGAAAAGGCTGATTATTACCATGTCTTGTTTGGTTCTATCAAATGCTAGTATTATGATTTCAATGGTTAATGATTCTTAGTCATTTTGAAGCTATTTCAAGACATTTAATGTGAAGTATTGCTCTATAAATATTGTTGTTATAATTTTTTGTTTACTTCATCATATTCAACAAATTGCTTTTATCAAGAAATTCTATGGTTTTATGAAGTGCTAACCAACAAATGTACTTGCAAATATATATAGTTTCTTGTTGCTTTGTTCCGGGCAGGTACACTTTGATACATTATCATTTCATTGGTTATAAAACCAGGACTTTCTGATCAGTGGTGACTTTGAGAGGGGATCTTACCTAGCCATTCTTACCTTGCCTTCTCAAACCCCAGGTCACCGGGGACGTTTCCCCTGGGCCTACCACCCTAAATAGAAAGATACATCCTATTGAGGTGACAATGATAGGATAGTCTCCAGATACGTCAATTTTCCCTCCTTTAACCTTTCCTTCAATCAAAGTACAAATTGTGCGATAACAAAACTTTAATTGTCTTCTTCCTACACACTCTTTGCAACAAACCCTGGCCCACTTAAATCCCCCCTATAAAAATAAAAAACAACAACCAACCATTCGAACCAATAACACAGTAGAGCTAACTGCAACACCCATAAACATAACCAATTGCTATATGTATCCAACCAAGATGGCTCAGAGAAACATAGTAGATGCATAGAATTTATTACCCCACTTCCGAAGAACCTCGTCTTTTTTTCTCGTAGCACACTATAGCATGTTAGCACACAAACAACTTAACAACAATTACTTTGAAAAAATAAAAAAATTAATTAAAACTCTTTGCAATCCATAAAATCCCCCGCATAGAATCATCCCATACAATACACATAAATGTATAATTTGTATTTATTAAAATCTGTCTATACATTGTGTGACATTAGTACCTGCACTCCTCCCAACCATTCGCTACAATGCCACAATTAAATCACTTATTAAATTTCCACCACCGACCTCACAATAAGATGTTTTGAATGACCAATAACAAGCCAACAAAAAAAATGAATCACTTGCAACAAAGTTCAACTATCCAAGAAAGTGATAGATTTTTGGCCAACACAAAAAGTAATTCAGGTTAGCATGCAAATAAGTCAACAACAATTACTTTGAACAAAAAACTTAATTAAAACTCGTTGTCATCCATGAAAGCCCCCACACAGATACAATACACATAAATATATTTATATTTATTAAAACTTGCATATTCTCCATTCAACCGCCTTCCCCTAGTAGTAATAATGACACGTTATTTGTATAAATAGATGAAGTTTTTTATATTTTCAATTATTTTAAGAAGTATATATTTTCAAGTGAAGGATAATCAAAGACAACTTTCTAATACATATAAGTTCGAAGCCATTACAACATACTCATTTAAACTTTATTCATGTCATTATGAGATTTACTAAAGTGGAGAGAATAACAATCAGTCCTCACAACCATCCAAACTACACCTAATATATATATATATATATATATATATATATATATATATATATATATATATATATATATATATATATATATATATATATATTCAACTAAAAACATTAATTAAATTTGTTATTTCGAAGTTGCCTATTTGTAACACATATCTCAAATGCTCTCAATGACCTTTTTTAAACAAATGGGTATTGATTGAACGTGATTTCATAAATAAGTCCATTTAGAAAGCCATCAACAATCCTCAAAGTTCATCAATGGATGGACACATTTTTTTGTTAAATAATTATGTAACTCTTTCAAAATGATTGAAATTTATCATGCTCTCTTAGTTGTTTCGTCCATCTTCAATCAATGGGAAATGAAAAAATAGATTGTACATGGTTTTATATGATTTGTAAAGTACAATTATTATACTGTTGTGGGGATATTTTATATATATATATATATATATATATATATATATATATATATATATATATATATATATATATATATATATATATATATATTAATATATTTAATTATATTAAAAATTTATTTTATAATTAATTATATTAGGATAGGAGAATTGAATTTTCATTTTTGTTGTTTAATAATTTTATTAACAATATGTTTTTAAGGATTTATTAAAAGTTCATTTTTAAAAGCATAAATAGATTTAGTTTGTTGAAAAACCGTAAAACATTCTGATTATACAAATTTAACGGCTCAAATTTACAGATTCAATCATTTCTCACCAGATTTGAGATAAAATCAAACCAAAAAAATAACAAAAACTAACCAAAAATTAAAACATTTAAACTTATTAAATCATGCATACACTTATACTAAAAAACAGTTAATTGTATGTAGAAAATTGCTACCATTAGTAATTATGATTATCTGATACATCATTGATGAATGACATAAGTAACAATTCTCTTTTTCAATAGTTTTTACATTCTTTACCATGTACAAATTATATTATATTATATTCATTTCTTAATGTTCAATTAACACTAACACTAGTAACAAGTTTTGTTATTAGTGTAACATTCCAAAAATACAATGACTTCATCCTCAATTCCTTGTCGGAGCACATTCATTCTCATATCCGCCATCATATTACCAAAATAAAAACTCCTATTTACATAGTTAATAAAAATCTATTGTAAACGGTAAAATCCACAACTTATGATAATCAATATTCTATTAAGATGCATAAATAAATCAACATTGTATTGACAAAACGCCCAAATCCACTGGTTGAAAATCAATATTCTATTAAGATGCATAAATAAGTCAATATTGTATTGACAAAACGACACGTGTCCCAAATCCAATAAGTCAATATTGTATTGACAAAACGCATGATAAATCCACTGGTTAATAATCAATATTCTATAACTTAGTCTAAACATTCTATCAAGGTTGTTTTTGTGACTTTTTCCGTCCACTGGACCAAAATAAATCAACATTCTAAAAAAAAAGAAAAGAAAAGAAGCATATTATCCCACTTTCGTCGCAATTTTTTTATTCAACATTCTATTAAAACACATAATTATGCCAATCCTCTCGTCGCAATTTTTTTTATTGTTCTTTAAGAATTAGGAATTTGTTAAAACATTATTTCAAAAGTGTTTTTAATTTTTTAAGCACTTTTTCAAAAAAATTGAAACAATGTGTCTAGTTTAAGGAAATTATAACAAATGGTTTTGGCTTAGTTTATATAGTTTAAATGTAAAATTTGCTATCCCAGTCCTACAATTAAAGCAACTAAATAAATCAACATATAGGTTAACTTTCGTGTCCACGAAACTTTAGTGTCATATTAAAAATATTAAAAGTATAAAGAGTTAAAATATGAGAAAACAACACACAGTGAGGCTACACTCACTTATCTATATTATTCAATGAAGACTCATTACATTATTATATAGGAAAAGATTCTACTGAGTCGTTTACATGTAAACCACAGACAACTAGACACTACAGACAGTGAATTACGAACTGACTCTTAGAACTGATGCTTACAACTCATTCTTACTCCATTATTTCCAAGTCTCCCCCTTAATGGAGAACAGATTGACTTCTACACCTAACATCTCCCTAAACAACTCAAACTTAATCTTTCCAAGAGGCTTAGTGAAAATATCAACAACATTTTCACAAGTATTACAATACACAAGAGCTATTTCATTGGACTACACTTTTTCTCTAACAAAATGATACTGAGCATCAACATGCTTTGTTCTTGCATGAAAAATCAGATTATTCACCAGCTTGATTGAACTTTGATTATCACATTTGATCATCGTAGGTTCCTTTTGTTCTTCTCCAACATCTTGAAGAAGTCTTCTTAACCAAACAACTTCACAAGTTGTTGCACACAAGGCTTTATATTCTACTTCAGTAGAAGACAAAGATATAGTAGGCTGCTTTTTACTGCTCCATGAAACAACCCCAGATCCAATGCCAAACGCATATACAGTGGTTGATCTTCGATCATCCAGATTGCCAGCCCAATCAGAATCTGAGTAACCTGTCGACTCAACATCAGATGCATCAGTATATTTAATACCATAATCAAGTGTTCCTTTTAGATACCTGAGTACCGCCTTTGTTTCATTCCAATGGCTTTCTAGAAGTTTCGCCATAAACTGAATTAACACACTCACAGAGTATGCAATATTAGGTCTAGTTGTGGTGAGATAATTCAAACTACCCACCATCTGTATATACATAGTGCCATTCACCTCCTTCGAACCATCATCACAAGAAAGTTTCACATTCCGCTGCATGGGAACAGTGGAAGACTTACACTGATCCATTTTAAATCTCTTAAGTACTTCTCTGACAAACAAAAATTTGGCCTGTATTTCTCCAAACTTCAAGACCTAGGCAGTAATGTAACTCACCAAGATCTTTCATTTCAAAAACTTTTGACAACTGCACCTTGATTTGATCAATTAATTTCTCTGCATTTCCTATAATTATCAAATCATCAACATATAAATAAATCAATACTATATACCCCTGCTCATCAAATTTGGTATACAGATTTGGATCACTCTTGCTCCTCATAAAACCCTGTTGAAGAAAGAAAGAGTCTATCTTCTCATACCATGACCTAGGTGCCTGTTTTAGTCCATACAATGCTTTCTTTAACTTACACACTAAGTGTTCTTGCCGCTTTTCCACAAACCCTTCAGGTTGAGTAAGGTAAACCTCTTCCTTTAACTCACCATTCAAAAATGCAGATTTAACATCTAACTAGTGTAGCTTCCAATGGTACTTTGTAGCTAAAGCAATTAACATTCTGATAGTATTCAATTTAGCTACTGGTGCAAATGTTTTAGCATAAGAAATACCTTTTGTTTGTGAATACCCCTTTGCAACCAGTCTAGCCTTATACTTATATATACTACCATCTAATTTAAACTTGGGTTTGTATATCCATTTGCATCCAATGGGATTCTTATGTTTAGGCAATTCAGTCAATTCCCAAGTATTTTTTTTCATTATAGATTCATATTCTTCCTCCATTGCATTTCGCCATTCATCATGTTCATTARCTTTATCAAAACTCATGGGTTCTATGACATTTGAAATGCTACTCATTAGGGAATAATATTTATACCTCTTAGGAAGCTGAATCTGTCATGAAGATCTTCTCAACTGATTATCTTCCTCCCCACTTTGTGAAGATCTGTCTTCACCTCTAGGTGAACTGTGACTGCTTGAATTGTCCATATCACTAAGTCCTTCTTGTTGCTGTTGTTGTTGTCGCTGCGGTGATGGTTGTTGTTGTGGTGGCTGCTGTTGTGGTGGTTGATGCTGCTCTTCATTAACTCCTTCATCAAGAAGTCTATGCCATTCCTCATGTCTGTTGTTGTCATGATTTCCTACTTCTTGCTCATGGAAAAGTACATATCTACTTGCAAATACTTTGTGAGTAGAAAGATCAAATAGTTTGTATGCTTTAAATTCATAACAATACCGAATAAAAATACATTTAATGGCTTTAGCATCAAATTTTCTCATATTCTCCTTTGGAATATGAGCAAAATCCTTACACCCAAATACTTTCAAATTATGAATTGCGGGTTTGGAACCATACAAGGCTTCGAAAGGAGTAACTTTATCAAGACACCTTGTTGGACATATATTCTTTAAATAAACTACAGTATTTATGGCTTCATCCCAAAATGCATTTGAGAGATTCTTACCTTTCATCATACTGCGTGCACACTCTACCAAATTTCTGTTTTTCCTTTCATCGACTCCGTTTTGCTGTGGAGTGTGAGGTACTGTAAACTACGGTACTATTCCATGATCTTTGCAATATTTGATGAAGTCCCCTAATTTATACTCTCCCCCTAGATCTGAACGAAGGATTTTGATGGATTTTCCTGTCTGTTTTTCCACCATGGTTCTGAATTCCTTAAAGTACTCAAAAACATCACTTTTTCGTCTAAGGAAGTAAACCCATGTGTATCTCGTGCAATCATCAATAAATAACATAAAGTAAAATGCACCTCTTAAAGACAGGTAGTCTACATAGGCCCGCAAACATTAGTATGCACAAGATCTAACACATCTCTCTTTTTCATATCAGGATTAGAGGGGAATTCATCTCTGTGCATCTTTCCTAATGCACATCCATCACAAGCAACCTTCTCATTCTTTAACATGGGAAGTCCTTCAACCATATTCTTTTTCTGTAATAACAATAAATCAAGATGATTGATGTGGCCATACCTTTGATGCCAAAGAATCTATGTTGGCATAGTTGCATAAGTCAGTGCATGATGTGCTTTGCTGGTAACATCAAGTTTGTATAGACCTCCTGCTCTGACTCTCATTGCAACAGTTTGGAAGTGGTCCAACAGATCCTTCACTATGTAATAATTCTTGAAGAACTCAACCTTCAAGTCCTAATCTGTAATGGTAGGCACATAGATCAATTTCTTCTTTATTCCTGGCACATAAACAACATTGTGTATGTGACGAACTATACCATTCAACAATGTCACAGGAATGTATCCATATCCCTTGATCTGATGAGCGTGGTCATCACCAAGATATATGTTGGCACCATTCTTTGTTTCTTTAAAATTAGCATACCAGTTCTTATTACAAGTCATATGTACTGATGCTTCGGAATCCACAAACCAGATATCAAAATCATTTGTTTCAGCATATAAAGCATCGTTAGACACAAACAACCTAAGATCCCATGAATCAAAATTTGGGGGTTCATCAATATCATCACTAGCAATAAATAATCTAAGATCTTGATTTGACGATTTTTCTACATAATGACCTGAATATGTTCTAGGCTTGTTCCTAGCCTCATCACTCTTTTCTTATGAGAGTCTTTAACAATATGTCCAGGTCGACCACAATAAAAAAAAATCTTTGATTCATTCCTGTCAGATTGCATACCTTGATTTGGAGATTGTATTCTCTGCGATGAACCGCCTCTCTGCCATGAACTGCCCCCTCTGCCTCTTTCTATTGATCTCCCTCTCACAGATCTCTTATTTGACCACAGTGCCAAATCTTTATTCTGAGGCTTCAGATTCCCGCGCAGCTCTTCCTCTTGCAGAAAAATACATGTCAGTTCTTGAAACGTAGGAGGTTTCTCCCTTGCTGTGAGACCTGTTATGAACATATGATAATCTTCTAGCATACCATTTAAGGTAATAGTGACCAGATCAGTGTTGGAAACAGTTTCCCCTATATTTACTAGCTTGTCTTTGACCTCTTTATTACGACCCAAAAATGAACTAACAGATTCATTTCCATCCTTCTTAATGCCTAGCAATTTAGTTTTTAGGAACAAAATGTGATTTGTGTTGCTAGTTTCATACAATGCTTTAAGCATTGTCCATGTTGCAGTAGAAGTTGTAGCTTCTCTAATATGCGGAATTATGCTATCTTTAATAGACATACACAACAATACCTTTTCCTTGTTTTCGCGCTTCTCCCAATCTTGGATCTGTGTTGTTGTCACACCTGCAGCCGCATCAGGTTTCACTTCAGTTCCCTTCGCAATGTTCCACACACCATAGCCTTCCATGAGCGTCTGCATCTTGAATTTCCAGTTAATGAAATTCAAGCCATCTAATTTGTTGGCTTCGTTGAGGTAGGTCTCCGCCAGAGGATTCGTCATCTATGCAAGTTAGTCTCTGCAAGTAAATCACCAAGGATATGCAACTTTCTGTCGATTTTTCTCCTGTGCTGAGCACTCCGTCGCTCTGCCTTCAGATCCACTGATCCAACTCTATCTCTGTTCTTAGCTTAAATCATGCATGAATCCACCTTTAAATCATAACCCCACCTCACATGCATACATCAAACTTTAAATCATGCATGCACCTTAATATCCAAAAATATCCACTTTTTAAAGAAAAAAGACTTATAACTCCCTCTTCACCTTTATGATCTTTAATAATTATCATAATAAAACTCCACTTTAATAAAAAAAACTCAAGTTTTATAAGAAAAGAACCTTCATCCTTAAATGGAATTTTACTCCAACCAATAATTTTACTCCAACAAATTTATCTCTGGAGAGGGCTTCAAATACCAAACTTTATGACATATAAAAGAGATTATGCACATGCATACAACACTTGTCTCACAAATTTGATAAGGGAAGCGATTACGTTTAACTCGTATTGCATGAATACGTTGACAAACAAATACCCAAACTCGATTTATCCAAACCGTTTCTTGCATGAAGATCTTCACGATTTATCCTATGAGGTCGACTCTCCTCGAAGGATAGGAGGGGAGCGCTAGTGCTCAAGTTCAACAGAGGGCATGTGTTGCAGCACTGGGATTCTGAGGTGGCGCAAGCGTTAATGCTCTAGCACTTTGAGACGTGTACTAAGGGAACGTTGGGCCTCCAATTTTGCTAACCGTGTAAGTTTGAGAGAGATCGGTGCTCTTCTAACCTAGCATGGGGAGCGCTCGACGCCCCTATGCAAATTGGATCTGCCTCAGAGTGTTGGATCTCTAGGATCTCCAACCAACTCTGATACCAAGTTAAAATATGAGAAAACAACACACGGTGAGGCTACTCTCACTTCTCTATATTATTCAATGAAGACCCATTACATCATTATATAGGAAAAGACTCTACTGAGTCGGTTACATGAAAACCATAGACAACTAGACTCTACAGACAGTGAACTATGAACTGACTCTTAGAACTGATGCTTACAACTCATTCTTACTCCATTATTTCTAAGTTAAAGTTCCAATGTCATGTAAATGTTAAACCCACAAAGAAAATTCAAATTTCAAATATCTCTAGTGCATTTTTTAATTCACATATCTTTAGCATGCTTTGCACTTTCATATATCTTTAGCACATTTTTATTTCAAATATTTCTAGCACATTTTGAATCAAACATATTTATCATTGTTATGCTTTTCCCTAATAATTCATTACATGGCTATTAAACATGGTTATGAAATAACTATTTTTTCTATTCTTTTATTGAATCACATATTCACTTCCCTTTACCAATGAAATCATGTCACTAGCTTTGTAGATTAAGTTATCATCTAGGGCTTATGTAGTGGTCTAGTACCCTTTACATATCCTATGAGCGATAAGAGCATAGGTTAATGTGTATGTCCATAGTTTATAGTCCCAAACCATGGTGTTAAATAGATATGACTAGGTAGTGACCAAAGTTCCAATATGAGTTCATATACCTTATGTTGACCAATTAATGGACATATGGAGGGCTTATGTAGTGTTCCACACCCCATGTATACACAATGACTATTACGATTGATAATTTGGTGATAATTCTATGGCCTTTTTCGTTGACCAACTTCTTCGCGCATCATTTGCTTCCTTATTACCACCAACTATTGAAATTGTGCTCACAATCCACCCATGTAACAAATATTATATCTACAAGCTTTGTGTGGTGGTTAGTGTCACATCCCCACTTCTAATCCCCGTGAATTATAATGTAATTTTATCAATGCCAATTAGGTTGATGAGCCGATGGGTTTGGGTGAAGAGTCTGTATTGATTTAATGTGGCTACGACCAAGCGATGTAGTATGTGAATTGTATCTCTATGTTTTAATAATAAAATGTGATTTCAATTGCTAAGGGGACATAAAAAAGAGATGGGGGCTAAATTAATCCACAAGAGAGGGGAGTGTCTATGGTAATGACCAAGAGGGGTCCAAGGGGGAATTACCCATGTATATTAATTTAACCCATTTTCCTAAACTTGCTAATTGTATATGAACCTTTTGATTTCTGATTGAGTGTTCCCAAATCCAATAATTGAATACATGTGAGAGGGTGGGCGTGAGTGGTCACATCCCAAATTTATTGGGCACATGGGGGTTGAGTACAATCAACTTGGGGAAGAGTGTGAGTCAAGTTTTTTTCATGGGAAAAAAAAGGAGATAACAAGAAAGAGAGCTTGAGGCAGGTGCATCCATGGAGAGTGGATTCTAGAATAAGATGGAACATATTTGGAGCGTTTTGGAGTTGAAGATTGAAGAACCAGGTTGTCAGGCCTGAAGAGTGAACTCCAGAGTGAGTTGCACTATAAAAACAAGTGTTTGTTGTTGGTTTGCTACTAGTTTTCCTAGCAACAAGTTCCCTTGAGTTCCCAGCCGAGAGATTCCTAGCTACCTATGCCAGAGAGACCTTGATAAATGAATGGCACATTCTTTGGGTTAGCCCTGGTAAATAGATGGCACCACCCCTAGGTTATCCCTGACAAACGAATGGTGCATTCCCTGGGTTGGGAAGGTCAGGAGGAAGAGAGCTGGCAGGAAAAATCTAAATAGTTGTAGGAGAATATCAGTTAGGTCATGAGTTTATGAGTTGCGAGTGGACTATGAGAGAACACCCTCTTTTGTGGATTACTAGCCTCATCTTGGGGGTGACTGGATATTAATATTTGGAATAATCAATCTATGACTGGGTGGAACGTTCATCCCAAGCAGCTGGTTGCATAATTCTTGTTTAAAGATAAGTGTTTTATCTTGAACTGAGTTATTTACGTGTGTTATTGTTGTGCATGAACTCTGCATAAATGAGAATGACTTATATGTTGTTGTAATGAGTGGTTTAGCTGCATTTCATGTTTATTATTAGCATGATTTAGATGCATTTATTTTATGGTTATATATAGTAGCCAAATATTCTATAAATTTGTAGTTGTAAGCTACAGGAAATCGGCTAACAACACGAGAATTACTTTATTTAATAGAAATTTCATTTTTATGTGTATTTTGCACCATAATGTCCCTCGATTGAGCTGGGGAACATTACATTTGGGTATCTGAGTTGTAATTGAGAGAGTTTTGTGTGGCATGGCCCAGCCTGGGTGGTTGGGTACATTACAAAGTGGTATCAGAGCCTAGTTTTCAATGTTGAGCCTGGATGGGCTAATTTAGTGAAACACTAAAGAAGAAATTCGCAAAAAATTAATTCTGGAGTATGTATGCAACTTGTTTATTTAAATAACTACAAAAATATTAAGAGAAATTTTGTGGGTAATGTGAAGAATTGAGACTTGAAAATTTAAAAAATAAGCAAATCAAAAAAGTTTGGGTATTTTTTCATATAATGACGTCAGCATGATGTGGAGGCCACATGTCAACTAACGTGGTAGAAGGAAGACATATACTACCACAGTGATAGGTACATGTTGGATGGGATGACAGTTGGCGGGTGATGTGGAGCTATGTGGCAGGCCAACTGTTAGTCCCATGAAACTGTGGTAAGATCTTGGAATTCATCTAAGTGTCAAGTTGTCGCGAATTTGTGGTAGGAAGTGGAAAAATGGTTAACTGTTGAGACTTCTCGGATGGACTTATGAAAGGAAGGATACAATATTATGAGTCCGCGATCCCGTGAGTTTGTGAGTCCACGAAGGAAAAAGAACTTATGTTTTGATGGTGGGTTCATGGAAGGTATGAAGATAGGCTATGAGTCTGTGGGTCTGCCACCCGCAAGCCCATGAATATAGTAAGTAATCTAATTATAAGTGCAAAGTGAGTGCAATAGAACTAGAGGGTACAAATTGGAGAATGCAAAATCCCGAAATGAAGAAGAGATATGACTTAGATCCACAGTGAATCCATTAAGATAGATCAACGATGAAGATCTAATCAAGAAATGATCAGAAGATTGTTGAGCATTGCTACTATGTTGCATGTGCTAATGAATATTCCTTCACTATTTTTCCACCATAACTTTCAGCTCAGAGCTTGGATTTGACCAAACAAATAGTTGTTGGAAAGGTATTGAGGAGTAGAGGACATTTGTCAACCTAGAATTTTAAATTGAGCGTTATAATTTCTCATAAAGTGATAAAAGATATTATTTTCGAAGCAATAAGAGTGGAATGGGCAACATGTAAGTGTTGTAACCTTTCGCTCAGAACTCAGATTGGGGCATGAGTACAGTCATCAAAAAAATGTTTCAAAGAGGAATGCATCTAAGGAATCATATTTTTAATTTGGTGCATTGTGTCCTTCATCAATTGGGATAAACAATGACATGTAACATTAATTGAAATTTTTTCTATACTATGCATAATTCTATCAGAAGTGGTTACTTGCACATGGTGCCAAATTAGAGGTATAATCAGGTAGATTCAATCATAGGATTGAATATCTAAGTAATGGAAATGTGTAAGAGCTTGTAGAAGTTGTTTGAGGCAATAAAAAACTATAAGACAAGTAACGAAAAGTGGAATTGGATTCCAAGAGCCATGTAATTACTTGATGTGAAGATTTTTCCAAATAGTGTCAAAGTTTGGAGAAACCTTCCCAATGATAGAGGTGAGTGCCAAAGGTGATTGTTGTGTAATTAAGATTGTAGATGCTTAGGATAGTACCTATTCATAAGCCTATAGGCACACTTGAAGTGAAATATTTTTGACACATAAACAAATTTTAAGCTTACTAACCAGGCATTTCCATTAGGCAAAAGAGCACTTTGCAGAGAGTGTTGTGTGAAAATAATTTCTAGAAATAGGATATGATTACACCATTGAGAATTGTTGTTATAGGAAAATTCCCCTACGGATAGGTGAATATTCTCTTGGATTCTAGACCGCTACTACCAAGACAAAAAGATGCAAATGGACACTAACATCCCTTTAAATGTAGTTAAACTAGTCAAAGGAAAAAGAGGAAGAAGGTATGATGCACCTTTTTCTGAATCTTGTCCTCACTTAATACAAGATGAACTTGATCTCCAAGCTCCTTAGTGATATCTGAAATCCAATGGAAAGCGAAGAAAACACATACTTCTTACTCTATAAAGATTAGTTTAAACTGAATTTATCCATAATAGACAAGTATATGCAATAATACACAAACTTGAAGGAAATAGGCCAAGCATATATTAATGAGAACATTAAAAGGTACTTACAATATGTAGATGCAGTTGCATCAATCTCTCCAAGTCCTCCTTGTCCAAACCCTTGCTCGAAAGATCCACAATCATAATGACAATACTTTTGTTGATTATTCTCCTCCTCTTCACCATGATAATGCCTCCTTTTATAGGATTTGAGAAGCTCAACCACCTTAGTTATATTTGGAATAAGTTGAGGATATGACTCCATCAGTTGTGACATCTCCCTTAGATGTAGCCTAAATCTAGAATTCGAGCCAAACCAACTCAAATCATCTCTATATGTCCTTAGAGAAAAGGGGGATTTCTTCCCATGATTCTCTCAACCAATCAACGCTCCCTCGGAACGGAAAATAAAGTGTTGGAATGCTCCCTGCTAGATGGAAAGAGAGTGCTAGCGCTCCTTGCATATGAGTAGGGGAGCGTTGATCTTCCAAAAGTTTATTAAGATGACCAATTCTCAAGGAAAAACAATTTGTTTAGTTTGTCAAATGATGTGGTTTTTCCTTCCAACATGTTCTAGAGGATGTATCAAGTGTTTCCATGGTGTTGTTCGCAATGTGACATATGCATAATGAAAATGGGACATTTATGAAACTTGTGAAAAAAGTGTGACACTTGCGACAATGAGAATGTGACATCATCAAAGTGAGGAATTTTGACGTGTAACAGATTGCCCCCCAAAGTGTGAAGTCAAAATATGAAAGATGATGACTGAAACACTTTGTAGATTTTTTGAAGAAAGGGTATGGATTCAGAGAACTTGGTAGAAGTTGTAAACAACCATCAAACAAATTTTATCATGTGTTTCAAACCCAAGGTAGGCATACCTATCCTTGGGTAACAAGGAACTTAAGGTATGGCCGCCAATAAATACACTACGGATCTATGATGATATTGATTAAGGGTATAGACACCAAAGATACAATGTGGATCTATAACTCCATGACAAGAACTGATTGTAGCCACGAGAAATACACAGTGGAGCTACGAGATGATAAAACATAGCCACAGACCAATACAATGTGGATCCATGTGACAGTCTATATATCAACATTCTCAAATGATCTCCTTCGCATCCTGGGAAAATAAGATAACAGAGTGAATGCTCAACCCATGGTCTTCATCTCAATCCTGACGTGGTAAGAATATAGCCATGTGAATATATGTTTTGATGTTGAACATGGTAGAAACCACTTGATTACCGATCATTGAGGTAAACCGTTAATAAGTGCGAGGTAAATCACCAATGATGTCAATGAGTCCCAAGGTACCCTAGTACAATCCAACAAATGTGAATAAACGATATAAAGTCGAACATTCATAGAATCATCTGATCAGAGTTCAATGATGTAAACCTACATTTGGAGGTGAGGAGGCCTTCCATTGAGGCATGCAGGCCCCAAGGTACTAACTAGTTTCTAAGTCTAATTCTAGGATGATGTGTTGAAGTCGACAGGAAAAGACTCGTCGAAGGAGGGCCTTGATGTATCCCCCATCATCGTGATGCAGACGCGAGTTCGCCACCCCGCCTTCTCACACAGGATCGTTCCAATTCTCAATTCTGAGCCTTCAGTGACTCCTTGGATTCCCTCGGGAATCACTAATGAGAACTTGACCCGGTCCACAGGTCCTTTCTTTTCCTCCTTCTCGGCCCCTGCACTTAGCCGTGGTTATCCCTGACTCACTATCGGGGTTTCAGGTTTTCGGCGTTTCCGCTGTAGAGAGTCACTGTACTCTTCAACTCCCGACCTCCGATTCTCCGATGAGCTCTCGACTCCTACGCACTAGCCCTCCTGGCTAAGATTCCACCATATGACCATTGCCCGCGTTCGTGGCCTTACCTCCTTCGCGACTTCGCAACCTCGCGATATCAAACCCTTGATTTTTTGACTCTCGACACCCGATGTGCCGAAGTGCCGATGCTCACGTGAGTTGACTATTCAATGGCCCCTTATTTCACTGAGACCCCAGACCTTGCAAGATCGCGAGTCCTAACGCCAATATTTTGGGGCTCCTCGTGGCAAGATCCCGAGGGGGGCTTCATGCCACCTGTATTCCACTCGCCGACTTTGCTATGGCTCACGCTATCCTCCAACTGTCGGGATATCGCTTTCTCACAACCTCGCGATCCCCGTGGCCAAATTCTTCTGTCTTTTCTTACGAGGTCCCGAGACACGATCCCACGCACAGATCCAACAGTCCTCCTACGATCCGGATCCCACGGCTATCTCCTCCTCGCTCCTCGCGTGCTCGTGACTTTGAATACCCAATGCTTGGGCTCTCAACCTTCTAACTCCCAAGTTCACGATATCTCTCAATCTCTGCCACCTGTCCTCCTCAGATGGACGGCTACAAATCCCTCGCTACTTCGCCACCTCGCGTCCTTGCGCCTCACGACTTTTAATACCAATTCCTCAGCTCTTCCACTCATGAGCTTCCGAGTTTGCGAGATCTTTTTGATCTCTGCCACCTGTCCTCCTCAGATGGACGACTACAATCCTCTCGCTCCTTCGCTGCCTCGCGTCCTCGCGCCTCGCGACTTTTAACACCCAATACTTGGGCCTTTACCTTGCGAACTCCCGAGTTCGCGAGATCTCTCTGATCTCTTCCACATGCCCCTTCAGATGGATGGTCCCGATCCTCTCACCACTTCGCTGTTCGTGAATTTGAATGGCTTCCTCTTCCAACCTCCGATGCCCGAGTACCTGATGTGGGTAATCTTGTGACACGTGTCCGCTCCCAACGAACGGTCTAGATTAACCTCGCAAATTCGCGACCCTTGATGTCGAGGGACTCTCCTCACGTTCTTGATGTCCCGATATCCCGATGATCACTCCTTGTGTCGGGACTTCTCTCCTCCTATTCACGAAGGCTTAACCTCCGTGCAGCTTCCTACAGATCCAACGGTTGTCGGGTATCTACCCCAGATCTGACAACCCAGATTTGTTCTCCTTGTGCGCTCTCCTCCGGCTGCTCTTTGGACTTGCAAACCAATGGTCCAGATTCTATCGGTTAATCCAACGGTCGATGTTGCTCCTCCCGAGTTTGGCGCTCTTTCTCCCTGCTCTTGAAATAAATTCGAATTTCCAAAGGCCTCGACCTCTGTCTGTTCCTCTGTGAGCTCCACAACCACGAGCCTCGCCACACATATACAATGCTTCCCTTCCTAAGATTTCTCCTCCTCCTGAACCCTCTAAGGATTCTTCGGCTCTTGCATCTCTGCAGAGTCTTCCCGTATTAAAGTGCTATCTCTTCTGAGCTTTCACAACCACTCAGACCCCTTGGGGGATTTTGTTCTTCTTCTCCCTCGGATGGAGAACGAAATGGATACCTTCCTGGTTATCCTTCTGCTCAAGCGACCCTCTGGCTGAGTCCTTATGGATGTTCAGTAACCCAGCAAAAGTCCCTCAATGGACTCTTCTTTCAGCTCCCAAACTCAAAGAGTTCTCTTCTCCTTCTGTGCCTATCTGCACACTTCCTCGACGCTCTCCTGGCGGAGTATCTTCTCTTCCACAGAACACTCCAACGATTATGTCTCCTTATGTGCACCCTTTTCACCTGCTCAATGCTCACTTGGCAGAGCCTCTCAGAATCCTCAGTGATTCTGGTCTTCTCTGAACTCACAACAGAGTTCTTTCTCCAGCACCTCGTGCTTATGCTCAATGCCCACCTGGCAGAGCTCCTACAGAATCCTCAGTGATTCTGTCTGCAACTGTGTCTCAGATACATAGCCTTGCCTCCTGAGGTGTTCAACAACCTCACCGGTCTACCTTCTCCTGAGTTATTGAATTCAGTCCCTGTGCCTCAGCACGTCTTTGTCTGAACCCGCAGTGTTCAGAAGTGCATCCTCTGTGCACGGCTCTCAGAACCCTCAGCGTTCTATCACACCCTCCTGGTGTGAAGCCTCAAAGACCTTCAACCTAAAATCACACCAACTCCTGCAGAATGCATCAACATAACATACATTCACAACACACATAGGGAACACACACAGACATCCATATACACAGAACATGTAGGAAAAACTGCTCTGTTTATATTAACAAATGGCAAATGCCTGTAATTACAATGGTGTTCCTGAGCTCTCTCTCGCTCCTCTCCTACAACCACTCTGACTCATCTATTCTAGCTCCACTCTCCTCTTCTCTACATGCAGATGATCTCTAGATCTACCAACTCAAAATGAGATCTCAAAATCTCTTTTACCTGAGGGGCTCATCGAGCGCTTCCCTCCAGGTCCACCTACTCTAATAAATTACATTCAATGGCTGTCTAGTCCAACATCTGGATCTAGATCTCAGCCGATCTTGGCATTAAAGCCAATCCTATCTAATGCCTGCACAAAGGCACGACTTCCATGGCTCACCAGCCTAAGACATTAAATTACATTGAATTTCAAATTCAAAATGAGCCTGCGCCTCTCTTCAGCCTTTGAATGTGTGCGCTGACGTGGCTGGTTGGCTGGATGGTTGGCATGGAGAGATGCTCCTGCATCACATCGACATGAAATTGACATAGGAAAGAGATGTAAGATGGTGAATCAAATGAGTATGGACTGACATGGGTATTGAAACTGGAAATTTGTGATGGTTCACTCTCGAGCTGGATACTTCCATTGAACACTGAGGTATGACATGAGACTTGGAAGAATAAATGTAACATGGACCAAAACATAATGCAATGGATGATGTGACATTCGTCAGATGACCCAAAGGAATGGAAAGACTCATAGATTGGTTCAGTGCAGAGGTTTAGCGGATTATCCAAGTGTTCAAAATGTAGGTAAAAAAAAGTGGCATGCTCAAGGGCGACTGCAAGCGTTATTTGTAACAATTCTCAAATACAACTTGACCTACTTCCTTCAAATTTTCCCCCATCCAGATAGACAAGTAGCTCTTTTTATTTTAATGAGCTCGAGGATGATAACACATGGTCGATATAACTCACCTTCGGTAAGTACCCCTTCCTTTGTTTAACGAATTGGAAGAAGTAAGGGTTCGGTCCCATATGGGACCTTCAATGTGTGATTTTAGTGAGTCTAGAGAAGAAAAACTCAGTGGTTTTTCATGCTTACAGAGTCTAAAAAGAACTTAAAGGAGACTCCAGGGTTGTCCTTTTTCGTAATTTTAGTCTCTGAAGTCCGAAAAAGAGATAAACTGATACTCAAGAGATTCCCTTTCGAGACCTTTTAATGAGCATGAAAGGAAGCAATATCACTCATCAATCTTTTCATATTTAGAGAGTTTGAAAAGAGCTTAAATATTACTCCAGGGGTTTACTTTTTCGTATAACCTTTATGAGTCCAAAAAAGTGATAAAAGTCTACTCAGTTACATTCTCATGTTTTTCGAGCGTGAGAAAGAACAAAGATTATGCTCGTTAGTGTCACAAGGTTGCCGAAAATATGCTTCTCAAAATCCTGTAACTACAGACAGTTCTAGGCCCAAAGCATTAGTAACCTCTCGAAAAAATATTAAAAACCCAAAAATGACTTTATATTAAGGAGAAATAGGAAAAATTAAACCTATCAAATAGTGAAATAGGTCAAAAAAATCATTTACCATTTGATTTTTACCAAACTCCACATTTAGAATTTTCCACCTTTGGGAGGCGTTTTCCGAGATGCGACTACAGGAGTTGTGATTGATCATTTCCAGTTCTTTCTGGACTAGGTTGTTCATATTTCCTTTCTCATCATTTTTAATGGTTTTATTCTTTGTTTTAGCTCATGTTTTGAGCATTCTGGGCTCCTTAGGAAGCCCTAGTCGCCGAACTAGATCGACGCTCCTTCAAAGCATTGAGGGGAGTGTTTATCGATATTTAAGTTCACTTGTGCACATTCTTAGGGAGCGCTAGCACTCTATAGGCATATTTGAGGGAGCCCTAGGCACATAACTCAAAAATCGTTTGTCTTTTGGGCTAAAAAGAAATAATTTTCTTCCATAAAAATTTGACTATAGATGTTTAAATGTTTGTATTTGCATATTTCACTGATCATTTAGCCATGATAGAGTGGAAAGAGCATGGAAATCAGTTCGATGACATTGTCGTTCTTCAAATCCCTCAAGTGAGGGAAACTTTATGAATTAACTGCGGGTTACTCAAGTATTTCAAGCTCCAAAACATGAGGAAGGAAGTACTATTGCTTGAGTACTTGATCGGTTTATGGGACGATGCCAAAAAAGAATTTCGCATCGGAATGCACATGCTCGAGATTGATCTCGTTGATGTCTATTTTCTAATGAGGCTCTCAAGGAGAGGGTCTCCTATCCTCTTATCTAGACACTAGGAAACTCCTAAAAAAACTGAGGCGTGTGTTGTTGAGCATTGTACACCGGGATCGCGATTGGTAGGTGGCCGAATCGTGCTAAAATATGTAAGGGACTTGGCACTTCGCTCGATTCTATTCACCATCACCAAATTAGAGGGTAGTATTAGTGCTCATTTGGCCTCAAAATCACAGATGTCATATGATTTACAGTGTTTAGAGCCCAGGTTGTTTAACTAGAGTGCAAAGTTCCTTTGAAATGTCAAGGAACAAATATCGAAGTGTAGGACAGGAAGACAAAAACAATTTGGGTATGGTTCTTTTCTAGTTTCATTCTTCTTAGAGTGAGTTACTCAGATGCAGCCATAGGTTGCATTGATAGTGCGTCCTGCCACTGAGCCTCATATGGAGAGGTGGGCCAGTCTATCCCCTAGATTGGGGAATGAGCCTTCAACATTACAATTTACAACTGACTTCTTTGCATGGTGGAGG
This sequence comes from Picea engelmannii, assembly GCA_009831015.1. NCBI lineage: Eukaryota > Viridiplantae > Streptophyta > Pinopsida > Pinales > Pinaceae > Picea > Picea engelmannii. Next base: position 988,524 of record ML781807.1, read on the forward strand.
AGACAATTAGTCATTATCGAGGAATTCCCTTATGCTGGAGTGGACTTCTGAGGTAGTGCAGACTTGGTTCTCCCTAAGGGCATCCAGTGGGATGCGTCAGGTATGAAACTAAACCTTGCCACGTATTTTTTTTTTGTATTTTATATTGTTTTTTATTTGTATAATGAGGGATCTAAAAATATTTTTGTTTCATCATGCAGACAGAGGCACGTCACGTTTGATGGAGATGCCGACATTAGGGTGTCATGGAGACACACATGTAGCAGTTGAGCATGAGGTTGCGGTGGGAATACCTTGAGAGGTAGAGAGGAACCTCTGAGGTTTCACCATGGGTGTCCCACCTTTCAAGAGGCGAGACGTGCCTCTCCATTTGCATCGACACACAGTTGGGGTTCTTGAGAGTCTTAACCATTTACTTTATTGAGTTTCCCGGGAAGTAGTGTGTTATACAAAGCACAACATGATACAGAAGGATGATTAGGATCCTTAGTTTATTTTGTAATCTTTTACAATGATGTTATGGGCATGAAGGCCCAACCTTTTTTCCCTATTATGTACCTTTTGACGATGTATTTTAAAACAAACTTTTGCTCTTACGTGTGTATATATATATATATATATATATATATATATATATATATATATATATATATATACCTGATTTTTGTGGTGCCTATCGATGTTGCATTTTATTGCATTTTATATGATGTGATGTTTTTTGTGTACATGTGATTCATGTTTTTTATTCAAAAATGTTTTATCTCTGCACAAGATACCAACCCAATATGTAATTAGCTAATGAATCTGACGTTGTATTGAGTTCTCTTAGTATGTTCCTGTATTGGAAAAATTCAAACGATCTTTCAAGATGACGAACTCTTAGGTGGAGACGTAGTAAGACTGGGTTGTGAATGGCGTAATATCGATTAAGTTGACAGACCACGAGTTGAGAGTCTAGGTTAATAATCATATGATTTATACCTAGAGAGGAAGCTTCAGTTAAGAGTCTGATGACGGCATGACATTCTGCCATGTTATTGGTTTTCGATCCGAGGAAAATTCCTCCTAAACTCACCAACTCACCAAAGTGGTAGATGACCCAAGTTGCAGAAGCAATGCTATGGGTGTGTTGACTAACACCATCCGCAAACCCAACAAAGATGGGAAAGAGAGATGTCATCTGCACATGAAATCACAAGAAAAAGTATAAGAAACTAAGACAAAACAAGTGCACACAAGAGAAAAGATGCGCCAAATCAAAATTATATAGTACAATAAGTACAAATCACACATGTCATATGGTATATGCATAGTAATTCTTGAGGTAAAGCCCATTTCGGGGCTCACTGAGAGATATTCCATCGTATTCGACCAACTCGTAGGCATCTCTATGTAATACACATTTTATGATATAAGGTCCATGCCACAAAGGTTATAAATTTCCTGTCCCCGACTTATCATGAGCTTGGTCATAAACTAGGACCAAGTCTCCTTCTACAAAAGCACGAGGTTGAACAGATTTGTCATATTGACTCTTCATTCATTTTTTATATGTATTGTTAATGAGAGTAGCACCACAACGTATTTCGTCCAACTTGGTTAAATATAGGAATTGTTCCTCTTCAACAGAGGTGTGAGGCAGGATTTCCACGGTGAGTTTCAACGAAGGGATATCATAGTCGATTGGTAATACTGATTCTATGCCATATACCAATTGGAATGGAGTGAATCCAGTTGTAGTTTTCATCGAAGTGCGATAGGCCTAGAGTGCGAAGAAAAGTTTCAAGTGCCAAGAGGTTTTGTTTTTCCCCACCGTACGTTGGAGAATGGTCTTTAGGACTTTGTTGATAGCTTCAACTTGTTCATTTTCTTGAGGATAGTAGGGGCACGATTTTTCATGGAGAAAACCCAACTTGATGTGCAACTCATTCATCATCTGGTCCTAGAAATGTGAGCCATGATCGGTAACAATATCTTGCAGAACACTGAAGCGAGTGATGATGTGGTTAAAAAAAAAAAGTTCTATAGTACGACCATCATTAAGAAATATAGGCATAGCCTCATCCCATCTAGTGAAATAATCGACGACAACGATGACATAACCATGCCCCTCGATTGAGGTAGCATTACATTGCATGAAATAAATTCCCCATTTTGCAAAGGGTCCGACGACAACAATGGGATGCAACAAAGAAGGGTGGGTACGTGCCTTTTTTGTTGATACTAAGAGGGGGGTGAATTAGTATCAAGTACAATTTAAAAACATTTTACAACTTATACTTAAACCATTCAATTATATCCAATGAGAAATGAACAATAGTATAAGAGTTACACCAATACACCACAATACACCATGCACAATATATGAGAAATAATCAATAGTTATTGTTCAAGGGAAGTAATGACCTCCAAAGGTAGCTGCAGCTTCCAAATGTAGAGGGAGGGATAAAACTCCAAGAGGAAGATACAATCCTCCAATATAAAGAGAGGTTTGACCTCTCCATCCTTTCCCCTTCATTCCACCCAAGAATATATGAGAGATAATAAAACTTTACATTAAATCATCACCATCAACCAACCATCACATAGAGCCTGATAATGCTTCCTGAGACTTCTTCAATTTATGAAATTATTCAATTCTTGGAAAAATATGATCATGTATATAATATTACTCAATATATTCTCTGAAACTTCTCCAAGTTTCACTCCTTGAATCCTCCCCAAAAAGAAGTTACAGAGAGAATGGTAGACCTTGTTCAATTATGGTTTATTCAGGAGAGTGAACTGTCACAGAACGCCTCACGCTCAATATTTAACATCAGATTCTGAAAATTGCACAAAAGAAACTAAATTCCATACTATTTCCAATGAAATTGGTCCCAATTCATTTGGATTCTCTATGAATAATTTATGTTTGTTTTACCCAAAACACTTGTTTATTGACTAGCTTCAGGACTGGTCAAAACCCTATCTTCCATAGAGTGTATCTCCATAATTTTAGCGAATAAAGAGATGAAAAATTTACCACATGTACTTTGATATGTCTTCTCAATACCATATCAATTTAACCATCTTAATCGTTCTATAAAAAAAGTTATAGCGAAAATGGTAAGATGACCTGTAAATAACATACCTTAGAACACATCACCAAAAGACCTCATCCTCCCTTGAAATTCAGCCTTCTTTTACTTCTGATTTCCTCTTAAATTCGACTTATGTATCAAATGAATGTATAATGATATGTATTTATACCATTTATTTCACTTCCTTTTAACATTATGGCCGACCTAACACTTTCTTATTTTGTAATTCTTTTCTTTAATTGTTTTCAGGGCCTACATGTACTTTCTTCTTCAATTCATTTTTTCATCTTCAAAAATTCATTTCTCCTCAACCATGAGGATCCACGTGGCGTGCCACATACCACCGAAAACAACATGATGTATACTATCCATCCATGGGTTTTGTTTCTGCATGTACATTTTCCTTCATGTCCAAATACCTTCATCAATCTTGCGGTCCAAAACCAATGACTAGGGTTGACATCAATGACAATAAACAATCTTCCAACAATCTCCCCCTTTTTCATTGATGGAAAAACTCATGCTCCCCCTATCATCATGATCCCAATTTCTCTCCCCCTTTGACATCAATGGCAAAGGGTGGGGCTTCTCCCCCCGAGTTTAATGGAAAAAGATAACTCTCTTCTTTGGGGCTACTCCCCCTAAACACGTGGCACTCAATAATACTTCATCCTTATTTTTTGTCTTTGGGACTTTTTCTTCCTTGGAATCTTTTTGTGTGGATTCTATCTTCCCTCTCTTCTTCATGTCTATGATGTATATGTTGTTCGGTCTTCTTATTGTAGTTGCAACCAATCTTCCTGAGTTATTTCCTCTGATTTTACATTTTCGGGACTCAATCGTAAGAGTGTATCCTTGATCACACATTTTACTAACACTGAGTAGATTATGCTTCAAGTCTTCAACCAATAGGACATTCTTTGCTTTTACATTTTTTCTTCCAATCTCTACCACACCTTCTCCAAGTATTTTGGCAGATGAGTCATCTCCAAATGCAACATTGCCACCCTTTCAACATTTCCACCCTTTCTCTTCAAGCTGATGAATTTGTCTTGATCCCCGGTCATGTGTGAAGAACATCCAATGTCTATGTACCATTCATCTTCTTATTTACATTCTTCAGCAGTTAATGCTATTCGACAATCTTCAATGTTTGGAATCTCTTTCCTTCTCCATATTGTGGTTGGCATAGGGACATCTTCATTCATATATCTGCAATCTCGTGCTTTGTGACCAAGATAATTACATTTGTAGCATACAATATTTTTGTCCATAAATGGGGAAAATGAATTATAACTTCTATTGACACATCCACGATTATTTCCATATCTTCTATTTACACCATTCATGTTTCTTGCGTATTTGTTCCTTTCATTGATTCTGCAATTAATTGCCTTATGTCAAATTTTTTTGCAAGTATAACAATGACTGAGAAATAAATTTTGATACCTTGGAGTAAGTGTTGGCAAATTCAGTGAACAGACAGCGAATGCTTGTCATTGATGACAACAGTGGAGATGGCAGGATAAGAGATTCGAACGTAAAAGCTCAGGAGGAACAACATTGAGGAAAACGCACGCAGCAAAGATCGAGATAGAGTTTGCAGAGGAGAAGGAAGATGGTGACCGTTGGATCCCATTCAAATTTCCCGAAAGGATGACAGCCGTCAGATCTGCAGAAGTTGCGTAGAGGTTAAGCACAGAAGTAGGCATGCAGGAGAATAGATCTGAGTCGTAGGATCTGAGAAGAAAACCTGACAGCTGTCGGATCTGTAAGAGACATGCAGGGGTTAAGTCCTACTGTGCATAGGAGAAATCCGGGACAAGTCATCAGGATATTGGAAAGAGAATCCTAGCCGTTGATCTGGGCAGGACACGCGTCAGCATTATGGTGAGGCATCGGGATTTTATAATGTCCAATTCACTTGACATCGAAAACTCTGAAATCGCGATATGTGATTTCGCAATTTGATCTCAGCCGTTAAAGCAAGCATGAGATATGGACCGTTGATTTTCTTCATCGGAGAATCGGGGATCAGGATTTTATAATGTCCAATTCACTTGACATCGAAAACTCCAAAATCACGATATGCGATTTCGCGACTTGATCGCAGCCGTTAAAGCAAGCTTGAGATATGGACCGTTGATTTTGCTCATCGGAGAATCGGGAATCGGAGTTTCACGAGTCTCGTGAACAATGACAACAAAAACCCCGAAATCGCGATATACGATTTCGCGATGTAATCACAGCCGTTGGATAAGAAGTTCTCTGGACCGTTGATCACAACCCGTATCAGAGTATCGGAGATCGGGACTTTGTAATGCCAAAATCTCTTGACATCAAGAACTCCGAAATTGCGAAACGCGATATTGCGATTCAATCGTAGCCATTGATCCAAGATTGCATCTGAACCATTGATCCAACTCACGACAGTAGACCACGTCAGCAAGGGACACGTGGCACAACCAGGGAATGATAGGTGTTAGGCAGATTCAACACTTCAGGCACATGAAAGTCGTGAATCAGAGTGACACATGGCAGGATCTAACACATGTCAAACCATGTGTGACGTCAGCAGAGGCATCGACGATCGGGACTTTGAAATGACAAAGTCACTTGACATCAAAAGTTTCAAAATCCCGGAGGGATCGGGACCGTCCATCTAAGGGACAGGTGTTGAAGATCAAGGCGTCGTTGGCATTTTGTTCATCGGGAAATTGGGGATCCCGTTGACAAGAGTTTTGTGCAAGTCGGAATCGCGATCCGCGAAACCCCGATGAGAGGTATGGTGGCAGTCACATGATAGCTGGTCACATGGACCATTGTGTAGCTGGAAGGGGATAAAGCTCGGGAAAGGAGCACATCAGGGATCGTAGAATCGAGGGTTCCGAGTACATGTGCATCTCGACACTGAGAATGCCAAAATCGTGATGAGTGAAATCGCGATGGGATCTAAACCGTTGGATCAAGTATTGATCGGAGGGTTGTTGTTCTTCCTCACATGTTAACGCTTCAGTTATGAATCCGTTAAGAGAAACGGACTGATAATGACAAATCGGTTAGCGTTTCAGTTGCCAAGACAAATGTCCTTGTATTATCTATTTGAAGGGGAAGTGGAATCGTCAAGGATGTGTGTATAAAAGAAAATGAGCGAGACTGAACCAGTTCGGTCGTTCTGAATGAAAAATGAGTAAACAGTAAGAAAAAGAAAATGAGCAGAGGCATAGCAAGAAATGAAGCAAATGTGCAGAGCGAGATGAAATGCAGAACAGAAGCAGAGCAAAATGACAGACATAACAGAAGCAGAGCAGAATGACAGAAAAGGTGATGCAGAGCAGGCATGCTAAACAAACAAAAGAAGAAAAGAATTGCAGAACAGTTTGCTGAAGAT
>ML781807.1:1030415-1042478 GCA_009831015.1 Picea engelmannii
ATGACTGAAGCAGTTATACAAGAAAATGGCAGCACTGTGGAAGAACTCATGAACAGGAGTTCATGAATTTTTCTGACCTGAGGAGTCTGATGCAGGAGCATAAGCTCACAGTTCTAGAAGATCTATGGCTGTTGAAAGTCAAAGCCAAATTTTACTAAAGAGAGTGGGTGCTCTTAAATTTACTCTGTTGTATTCAGTTAAAGTTGAATAAATTGTCAAAGGATCTCAAATCCTAACAATGTAATAGCTGTAGGAGAAGTTAGGATTACAAGCATAAATTGTAGGATCTAAGTGGATTCGATCCAGACTTTGTGGATCTGAAAACCTAAGTTTGAATTGTATTAAAGCAAACTAAGTTCGATTGTAAAGGGGACAGGGGGAGGACGAGAGAGACAAGAGAAAGGCGGAGAGAATGCACAGAATCGTTGCAGAGGAGATAAAGAGAATTCATTAATAAAAGTTTCTATCCATTATGCAACATTCTTATGTGTGTGAAACCATGTTTCATCTGTGTATGATTATGATATCTCTATTCTCGTTGATAGAACACATCTGATCTGTCATATTATTTCAATGATCCTTGGAATCGAAACAATCCTGTAATGAACTGATAATTTCACTCTGTAAGCATTAAGATTAAGGGTGGAGATCACAGTGGAACTCGAAGGGATCAAGGTGTTGACAGGGCCAATCATCCAGAAGACGGACGATCAAGATCTGATCGGAACCAAACAACAAATAATCAATGGTCCAGATCGTAGCGGAAGGAGGAGGGTTCAAACTCCGATGCGTTTAGTGTTTTCCGTTGTAGCCACGTGTCCATCGATGTATGAAAGCAGAGATTTAAGGTAAGTACAAAAAAAAGTGTCAGTGGTGTTTTCCGTTGGGTTGTGGTCATAGCGTGTGGTCGTAAGGCGTTTAATACCATGTAAAAACATATTTCCGTTGGGTGCTAGCAAACCAAAAAGTGCTTAATTCGCCAATTTAACAAGAGTCTGGTCAAAGGAACCGAACTGCCAATTATAGCGACAGATAACTAAATATAGCTCTGTCTGTCGGATTTCACTAACACCAGTTGCATTAATGCCTAACACTTTTTAGAAGAGATCCATGACTAGATGTGTTCTCATACTAGATCCAAAGTGGGTAGAGTTATTTAACTCTAGAACATTGAGAGAAAATTTATCATTGTAGCTAGAAACCTTTCCACCACACAATTGCTTGTATCAATTTGAGATTGTGGATAGTTGCTACCATTTGTTTGTCATAGTGTTTTTTTGCTAAGTATACCCTTAGGTGAGTGAGCCACTCAGTATTCTCATTGATTTGGGGCCCTACATGGGGGATCATCATGTAATTCTTGGTGTTTGCATTGATTGGGAGGAAACTCATTCTTAGAGTGTGATCCTCCCTATAAATGCCATTAGAGTTGAACATTGGTTTGTACTAATTAGTTCGACATCATCAGAACAATTTAGATACACGTATATGTATTATTATTTTTATATTGCTTAATGTAGAATGTTTACTCTAGTATTTGTTAAAAAAAAGAATTATCCATATAAAGATTCTATGTTAAATTTAAAGAAATAAATACTTTTAACAACAACTTGTGTTCGTCTTTCTAAGCTGAGGCTATACACCATCCAATTTATGTTAGTATGGCCAAATCATCAAAAAGGAAAAAAACAAATTGTGAGAAAATTATGTTCCCATCATCATGTGAATGATGGTTTTTTGAATTAGCTTATTAACTATACACAACTTTACAACTTTTATGTAAGAGAGTAATACATTAATTTATTTATATATAGATGGGGCTTTTGAATATTAGAATTCAAAGCTTTAGTTGTATTATCCATAACAAAGTAATTATAGATAACGAAGTAAGTCTTCATAATTAAGAAAATTTACAACGTTTGGCAAATTAAGTAATTGTGTTTTTAATGTAACTTTTTTACCTTACTTGTAGAGGATGGGAAAATCAAAAGAAAATCATAGAATACATTTTTGATGGTTTGATATGATGAAAAGAGTACATAAAAATGATTGTATTGGCATCCTTAAGGGATTTCTTGGTTCTTACCTAAGTTGATTAGTTTCTATTGTTATATAGTTAAAATGTTTGAAATTTGAATTCTCTTTTTTGTCTTTTTTGTTGTTTATTAGTTTGAATTTTTGAAAGTTTGTTAAAGTCTATGTAATTGGTGATTATAAGATATAGTAGAATATTTTTATACATAAATTATAAAAAAATATTTATAATTTTGGTATTATTTATTTTAAAGATATTTCAATTTAATTATGCTAAAGGTGTACATCTATTGATAATGAGCACAATTAATCACCTTTTAATTTAAAATTCTAATTTGATGGTTAACAATTAAAGATGCTGGCATATTCTTAGTCGTCCTCCCAAATCAATGAATGTGATTTCCTCTTCATAACTTTATTGTATTTTTGAATGCATCCATTAACCTGTTTACCTTTTAACATTTACCTAATCATATTAAAAAATAACTGTAACACTATATGATTGCCATGTTTAAATGATTAAACTTTGGATTTAGCACACTGACTGTAAATGCTCATTTTCTGGTTGTGCGTTTCATTTTCTAGTTGTGCGTTTCATTTTCTGTCAGGTCCGCACCTTTCGACATTCATCAGCCATGATTTTGAGTGGTTGTGCTAGTATATATATATATATATATATATATATATATATATATATATATATATATATATATATATATATATATANAATTTAAAATTATGATCTAAAACTGTTTTTTGGTTAAGAGTTTATTTTATTTGGTTGTAAGGAAATAGGTGAATGGTCCAAGTTCTAGAGGCATTTGACCAGACTGAAAGTCTGCCCTCTTTATATTCTTCTAAAGAAAATAATCTATGTCATCTAAAGAAAATAATTCTTCCTTTGTAGGGACAATAGGAATGGTGTCCATGGCATTAGAGAACTAGTAAAGACTTTTAAGGTAGGAATTCCAGTCCATTAAGGGAATCCTATTATTTTCTTTAGTATTGCGGTTTAGAATTTGGCTCCAGAACTTCTTAGGATCCAACTTATATAGTTTTGAAAGTTGCTCTTGCCTTTTATTGATATAGTGCCTTTTTTTCCTTTTAATTAGGGCTTTGTACGTATTGATCTTATCAGTTTTAAGGACTCATTAGAAGTATCCCCAATGTCTTTCCTAGTAATTTTACTTTCTTTATCATACCAAGGGTTGGTCATTCTATTATTCTTTTTATATGACACCTCGAAAGAGAACTTGTTAATAGAAGTGGGAAGGGTAGTTGTAAAATTATGATAGAGTTCTTCAATGTTGTCCTTATAAGTTAGGAGATTTAATTTACTATTTAAATCCTTTAATAAAATGTCAACTTAACTTCTGTCAAAGTGCAAATTCCTTTGATTATCATAATTCTCTTCAATGGCGCTACTATGCATGGAAAAGTTTAGAGTTAGGGTTAAAGGTTTATGATCATATTCAGGCTCATGGTCATTTAAAATGTCAAAAGTTGTTATTTGGTTGGAAACAAGTCATCTGGTTGGAGTTTGGCCACTTTATTACTCCATTGCAAATTAGTAGGTCTTGAGCACTGCAAAGCTTGACCAATATTAAAGTCTTCATTTTTCAAAATATAAATATCTTGTTCTAAATTATTATAGGGGCAATTGTTATCTAGATTAATTTTCTTATAAAAAGTAGAATTAATAGGTGCAAAATAGAAAATTGCTATATACATCTTCTTAGCATTGGTGTCTAAAATTTTTATCCAAATGTATTGATTGAGAGGGTCAATATTATGAAGTTGAATGTGAGGAGAAATGCTCTTTCTAATATAACAAACTACGCCTCATATCCCTCTACGGTGGGATTTTTTGTTCCTTGCAGACCACAAGACAAATGTTTCTATGTTAGGGACCTTAGAGTCCTCATGCTCCCAAGTTTCAACTAGACAGATAATATCAATATCACTAGGGATCCAACTTATCATAAGACCTTTGCACCATAAAAAGCTACAACAATTCCAAAAAATAATCAAAATGTCCTATATTTATATATATTTATAGATTAGATAGAAAAATCTAAAACAACACCATTTTAACAACATTTTAAAATATAGTATCCATCCTTTTATAAATAAGTTTACATCACACATATGAACGATATAAAAATTAAATTATATTATTTATCAATCACCTATACAGAAATTCATCCAAAATGGGGATGATCAAGTATGCTTTATTTCCCTGCTAACATAAATTATATCGTTTATTAAATAATATTCAGAAACTAATTGAGACTTCCTTTCCTTTGGCCTCTATTGAACTTTCTGATTTCTTCAACCTGTGCGTGGTATGTGAAAGGAGGAATACTTAACGTTGGCTGGGAGAGAGGAGACGAATGAATGAAAACAGGAGGCACAGTGCAATAGCCAGTAACAACATAAGAATTGTAGCTCTTTGTACAACCCATTTCCAGTTGTTAATGAGAAAATTGCGGAGATGACTCCCACGTCTCAGAACACTCAACTCTTCAAAGAATACGTGAAGAATGGCGGCGATCATTGCTGCCGAGATGAGTACTGAAAGCATAACTGGACTCCACCAAATCTCATGGCCTGTGCGCCTCTCCATAGAAAAGACGGCAGTAAGAATCGCTGTTTGACTCATGGCGTAAAGATTTAATAAATTGTATATACCAGGTACAACGTTCTCCCGCAGCAGCTGATTAGTATTATCATTAGCATTTCCAATAACAACATGATCAACAATGGTCAAGTAAACGGCCCCGTTGTTGTTGAGTTGATATGCCATGACTAACCTGATTGCCCAAATGAAAACAAGCATACAATCAGTAACTCCGTTTTGCAGGCAGGGAAGCCATGCCAAATCATTTAATTTAATTTCTATATATTAATCCATTGCTGGCCAAAAACTGGCAAAGGAAAATATACCATAAAACCATAAAACTTTAAATTAGAGAGACTACAGAAATTGATAAGCCAGAGATATGGAAATTGATAAGCCAGACATATGGAAATTGATAAGCCAAATATAAACTCTTCTGCCCAGTCATTTTGCTGATAAATTTTATGGAGGTATACATACCCTACACCCTCTGTATTTGAACTTGTGACCTCTTAAGAAGAAATACATGTTCTTAACGATTAAATCCATTCAAACTGTACTAAATATAAACACATAATATTCAAAATTTGTGGAACCCAAAAGCCGGCATATATTTGTGGGTGATCAATATGCAGCCTGTTGCAGAGTCTTTAAGACTGCGGGCTACTAGTATATCTACCGTTAGATTATCTTGATATATACCATATATATACCACGTGCCCCAGTCTTAAAAACTCTACAGCATACTGCATATTGATATCCTATATTTGTGCATATCCAAGATTTGTGGAACCCAAGAGCCCGCATATATTTGTGCAGTACTGGACTGAATCCTAAGGACGGCCTCCACATGAATCTCACCTGAGTTGATTATCAGTTGAGCGATAAAAATTGAACACAAATATTACCTGTGATGAAAAGCTTAATACGTTGAGATTGATCACGAATGTCCTCGAAAAAACAGAAGCCAAATAGAGCAAACAACCAGAATCAATGTCTCCTCCTCGTTCTATAATCTATTTTACAGACTAATGACATTAAGCCACTCCCAGCTACGTAACGAGAAATTTATAGAAATGGGCGATGTGAATAGTCAGAAAAGAAGGAAAGCGAGCTGCTGGGTATCACGTGAATAGCTAGGAGTTCTATGGACCATAGGACTCCTGGTTATCCAAACCCTGAATTAATTTTGAATATTTCCCTGAAGGGATCGTACAAAATTACTCCACGCAAACCTTGAACGGTCCATACAAATTTATATCAAGGTGTGAATAGTTAGAATTCTATGGTAAATTCGATCAAGGTTTGATAGTTAGGAGTCCTCTCCACCATAGGGCTCCTTACTATTCAAACGTTGAAGTAATTTTGTCTGAACCTTTCAAGGTTTTTAGGTCATAGAAATTATTTCAAAGGTTGATAGGACTCCTAGCTATTCACATGATTCCCAGCAGCTTGCTTGCCTTCTCTCTAGCTATTCACATGATCCATTTTTATAAATTTCTCGTTACATAGCTGCCAGTGGCTTAAGACAAACAAGTCATTAATCTGTTATTCAAAATACTTCAAGGATCATAGACTTATAGCGTGATCTAAGCATGACGTGCAGAAGCTCACTTTCCTTCTTTATGATAGAATATTGATTAATTAGTCGATTTAACATGTCCAATCTGCCCCGGTTATCGACTTTTTGTTCGAAGCTCCTGTCCTTTTCGTTATATTCAACTCGCTTTTCTTTCGACGAGATTTCTCCGTAGTAGTTTACATTGCTGTACTACGAGCTTTGAGACGTCTCCAACTCATAGTAGTGTTTTTAATCGAATTTAACTTCACTCAATTGCAGATTTCGTTGGAAATAGTAGTGGTTTTTGACCTAAATTGATTGTAGATTTCGTTGGAAATTGCAGATTTCGTTGGAAATAGTAGTGGTTTTTGACCTAAATTGATTGTAGATTTCGTTGGAAATAATAGTGTTTTTTACCTAAATTGATTATAGGTTTGGTCCATCCAACTAACATGGAGCAAACTCAACAGTTAAATGCATGGAATCTGCACTCTCTCTATGTCAATTGAATGCATGGAATCTGCAATCTAAATTAATATGGGAGTAAACTCAAAATCTAACAGAATGGACAATGGACATGGCCATGTTTTTGACCTGATCTATTTCACCTTCTTCTTTACACATTTTGGTTGGATGTGTCTTTTAACCAGGTTACATGTTTCTTAGTTTCTTGTAAAATTTATTAAAAAAATCATATCACTTTATAGTGGGTTTCATCCTTGAATTTGTAATTATAAGGACTCTTTAGGAAGGAATTTACTAAAAAAATCATATCACTTTATAGTGGGTTTCATCCTTGAATTTGTAATTATAAGGACTCTTTAGGAAGGATTGGATTAATGAGGTTGTGAATGTTGATGACTTCATCCATTGACAATTCAAATTCATTGAAAACTAGAGTGGTTTAGGTTTTTTTTGTTATCCAATAGAGTCATTGTACACATAAGTTGATAACCTTCTCAAGAACAAATTTGGTTGAGAGACTATGACGTAGTGCTTAGGGTGTTACTATCAAAGTCATCCTTGAATTACATTGAATTTGTAATTATAGGGACTCTTTAGGAAAGATTGGATTAATGAGGTTGTGAATGTTGATGACTTCATCCATTGACAATTCAAATTTATTGAAAACTAGAGTGGTTTAGGTTTTTTTTGTTATCCAAAGGAGTCATTGTACACATAAGTTGATAACCTTCTCAAGAACAAATTTGGTTGAGAGACTATGACGTAGTGCTTAGGGTGCTACTATCAAAGTCACATACCATAACTAACATAATATGCAACCAAACTACAACTTTATTATATAATATTTTATAATCAACTTGCTACCAAATCAAATTACATGAAAATTTATAGCAAATACTTTCAACAACAATCTTTACAACTCTATTAAGTCAATGGTCAATTTATCTTAGACCTCATTACATTCATAAAATCTATGTGTAAGGCTTTGGAACCCACAACAACCAACACTACACAAATCCAAATCAAATGAAATTAAGGCCCTAGGTTCATTCACAAACTTCATATTTAATATATTTGTGCGAATTTTGGTCTTTCAACTATCCTTGTTCAAATTCAAGATACAACCCTTTACATTCCTAGTGTTTATAAAAATACACTAAGAATGTCTAATTTTGTAGTAATTTCTCAAAATTCCAAGTCCATTGTTAAATAAGGGGTATAAATCTGAGAGGGCTTAGAAAAACACATTCCAAAATTTGTATAGGTGTCCACTTGAAAATGTAAGATCTTTTGTTTGTATATTTGTGTGTTCATGACAAAACCCATATTTCAAAAAATTTAAATTCACTTTTGTTTTCCTATTTTAAATTTGTCAAGTAAACAATTTTTTCAATTCTCATTGAAATTGACCAAAATTGTCAAGCTTCACTAAAATGCACACCCATGGTTCATTTCTTGGCCAAATGGAGTGATTCATATTGGAAAATGTATATATTATCATTCCTTGCCTTTCTACCTTTCAATAACCAAAATTGTAAAAGCTTCACTAAAATGCACATTCATGGTTCATTTCTTGCCAAATGGAATGATTCATATTGAAGAATGTGTATATTATCATTTCTTGTCTTTCTACCTTTCCATATTTTCAGTTTAAGACTCAAAACTTGTTGGTGTGCAAAAATACAGAAAATTTGCACTCTTTTTACACAATCTACAAAATCTCTACAACACCTTTCCAAAACCCATGCCAAATCTTCCTCATACATGTTTTAAAGAAATTGCATGCATTAGACCATATTTTACCATCTTAGCCACAAAGCCCATGTCTTAGATTTCCTTAATTCAACTCCAAATCCATGTACTTTGCTTGTAAAATTGACCTCTAGCATTATTTTTTACATTTTTACAAAATACATGGCTTAATGAAATTATTATATGACAAAAGATATTTTGGATACAACACTGGATGCAAATTGTGTGTACCCTTTGGTAAATTAGTAGTTCTAGGAGAATAAAAGAAATAAGGAAACTAGAATACTTATTGAAGACATGTATAGAGATCATTCATGCATATCTAAGTGAAAACTTCCACTTATTTAATTGATGTCATTAGTATATTAGTTGATGAGTTTTTGGTCACATTCTTAGGACAAGCCCAAGCACAATACACACAAAGATAGATAGAGGTGTAACAACATTAGGAAGTTACTAAAACACTCATGTGTGATCACTATAATGGATATTACGTGATCATGTCCCTAAACTAGAGTCTATAGAAATTGTTTGGGGAGAGTTAGTGTTAGAGTTTAGAGATCAACTAAGTCTATAAGACTATTATATATAATATAACGAGTAAAAGTTGTTTATTTTGTAAAATTTAATGACCTAGATTCATCAAAATATTGAAATTAAAGAAATTTTTAATCTAATATGGTGTTTTTGCAACGTCACCATCACACAAAGGACAATACTTAACACTCTTATTGAAACTAGTAAAAAATAATTATTTTTCAAAAATCCAAGTAGGAGATTTATCATGGACATATATAGTTCATGAACCTAGAGTTAAGGTATAGAGCCTAGGTAGAATCACCCTTCTTATGTCAATTACTAGAATATGAAGAGTTGGCATGATAGGTTCATATCTTCAAGAGTTGAGTAAATGACTAATCTACATAACTCTATGAGATCAAGGGAATGTTGGAATCATGGGGATCTAAATTGGAGAATAGAGAAAAGAGGTTCTTAGTCGAAGCATATCAAGCACAAAGGAATCACTTGAAATGTTGAAAATTGTGGTGCAAATTAAGGAAGTAGAGGACACCTACTTACAACAGGGTTATACCCAAAGAGGGAATGAAATAGGAGCATGGTCAGTTAAGATCGAGAGGCATTGGATGTTGTATGATCTCAATTCCTTATGGAGCCAAGTTCACTAGTTATCGGGTAATGGATAATGCAAATATTTGGTGGGATCATGTAAATAAGAAGTAAAAAGTGGATGAAGAGTATTTGGAATCCAGAGTTCTTTCAAAAAGAACTTTGAAGACAAGTAATTTGGTAATATGTATTACTGAGGAAAAAAAGATCAATAATACGCACTTAAGCAAAAAGACATAATAGATGAAGAATATTCAAATGAAATTTTGTGGAATTAAACAAGTATGCTCATAAAATTTTAGTGAGGAATCACAAATCAGTTAGTTTATTGAAGAACTAGGAGATCATGTCCAAATAAAGTCAAAACTTCCATGCCTAAGACCCCCAAAAATGTGATATTGAGCACCCGATTATGCAGAGTATAGGCACAATGAAAGGAGTTGAGAGGTAAACTCAACGAAAGAAACAATCATCATAAGGCTTGGAGAAGAATATTTGATCGATGGAATTTTAAGTTGGAACCGCAACTAAAATTCAATAATAAGTACCAAGAGGGAACACGGGATTCACCAACTCGAAGATCTAATATTACGAATGTGGAAATTTGAGACATAAATCTTACTAATGTCATAAAATGAAGAATTAGAAAAAAGGTACATTAAATGACTTAAAGCCCGAGGACATCATGGGTGAAGTAGTTAGAGGTAAAGTTTATATAATTGTGGATGATCAACAAATAGAATATCATGCATCCTTGATTCAAGCCCGAGGTAATATTTTTGTACAAACATACACTTTTTTAATAGATATAAGTAGAAGCACTCACAATTTTATATCCCCAAAGTGGTGGCCAATTGTAATCTTAATGTCAAAAAGTTTCAAGATCCTTGGAAGGTATAGATGGATAATGGTACCAAGAAGTGGATTAACAAAGTAGATTAACAAAGTAGTTAATCAATGTATCATATATTTTGGGTGGATTATTAGTGCTATTTGATTTCATGAATTGGTCGTAATATCTTATGATAGTATAATTAGTCAACGTTTTTTAGAATTTCACCAAGTCAAAGTCGATTATTTTGAAAGAAGGTAGAATGCTTAAATGATGAATGTGTATTTAGAAGTATCCAAGGGAATAAGACCTTAATCATAGTTAGACAAATATCATATACGAAGGCTAAGATTAGCATATGAAAAAGTTGTAAAAGTTAATTTTTGTTCACATTAATGAAGTAGTGGGTGAACCAAGTATAGAAATAGACTAGTTGTTAGTGGTAAAAGAGTTTATGGGATTTTTTCTAAACAAATTATGAGATTACCACCAACAAGAGAGGTGAATTATAAAATGTATCTTATGCTAGAAGAAACCCCAATATCTAAGGCAACATACCAATTAGGAATTAATGATATTAGTGAATTCAAGATGCAATTGCATGAGTTATTGGATAAAGGATTCATTCATCCAGGCATATCTCCTTGGGGTGCAATAGTGTTGCTTGTAAAAAAGTAGGATCATACTTTTCACAAGTACATTGACCACCAATTATTAAAAAAAGTCACAATTAAGAATCCATATGCATTGCCTCGTCTAATGATTTATTTGATCAAGTTAAATAAGTGAAGGTATTTTCAAAATTGGATCTAAGGTCAAGATATCATCAAATTAAGTTGGAAGAACCAGAGATCCCTAAACGTGATTTGAGAATTTGATATGCCAAATGTTATGATTTTTTTCTTTTACCTTTCAGATTGACCAATTCACCACTTGTTTTCATGAGTTTAATGAAAAACGTGTTTAGGAAATACTTGGATAAGTTTGTCTTGATATTTATTGATGACATGCTAGTTTATTCTCAAAATGAGAAAGGGCATGAAGAGCATCTTTGAGTAGTTTTATAGAAGTTACAAGAGCATAAGTTATATGCCAAGCTTAGTAAATGTGAATTTTTCAAGGAGGATATTCAAAATCTCAAGCATGTCCATTTAGAAAAAGGATTAAAAGTGGATCTTAAGAAAATTGAGGTAATATCCAATTGACATATTCCAAAGAATGTTGCAAATTTTAGAAATTTATTATGTTATTAGGTCACTATCAAAGGTTCATTTTAAGGATTTTCAAAGATTGAAGTACCATTATTGAAGCTGGAAGATAAATGAACAAAATTTTCATGGAAAATCTTACATGAAAGATTTCAAAAATTAAATAAATTTCTTACTTTGGCATATGTTCTAGTATTATTGAATTTTGGTAAGGAAATTTGGTGTGGACCAACACTAATGTAGAATGTATTAGTGGATTATTGATGTAATATTAGAGAATGGATAGTTATTATTCTAATAAGTTAAAGACTCGTGATAAAAATTAACCAACTCATGACTTATAACTCTTAGCTATAGTACAACATTTAAGGCATGGCATCATTTCCTAATCGAACAAAAATTCAAGTTTCATTATGATCATGAAATTTTGGGATATCCGCAGACTCAACCTCAATTGAACACC
>ML781807.1:1109023-1129489 GCA_009831015.1 Picea engelmannii
CCTTCCATAAGGATTAATATATGGTGTTACCCTACCTTAAGGGTTTTCTCTATTTCTTGTGTTCATTGTTATGGTGAATGGTTTATGGTTTATTCTTGCTTATTATTGAAGTATATTTGCAGATCTGGTATAGGTACCTAACACTTAGCTACACTTGTTTTCTTCATTCCTTATGCTAGCCGTACCTTTTTGAAGCCAAGAAGAGTGAGAAATCCTTAGCCTAGGCTTACTACACTAGGGCCGTACCATTCTAGGGTTTGTTGATAGACCTTGCTTTAGCAACGTCTCCCTCATCAAAACCTCTTGTCTTGGTTAAATTTTCCTTATTGTGCTAGCTGTTTGCCAGGAAAGAGGAGAGAGCACAAGACCTTGCTTTTGCAACACCAAGTGAAACTCTCTCTCTTAGGGTTTCTACTTTCAAGGCCCTTCTTTAGCAGCACCTTGAAAACCTACCCTCTAGTCCTCAGAAAACTTTTACCCTTCAACTCTTGCGTCCATCACTTATTGACTCCATTAACCCTTAGGCACTAATCCTTAGACTCTAGCATTGAAGTGATAGTGACTAAACAAACTTTCAAAACCTTATAAATTTGAAACCCTAACTAACAACTAACCCTAAAAGCTGGCGTCACCCCTAGGATATTTCATCTTGACGCAACAATCTATTATATGTGAGCAACTGAATGATGTTTAATGCATTGATTTGATTCAAGGAGTGATTATATTCATTAGATGCTATATTGTTCTAGTATTTATTGACAAGTAACATTATATTTCCATTGTCATTATTGCAAACATTGACTTCGTCAATATTTACTGTTGTATTCGCTCATATATTGAACTTAGATAGTCACTGATTTATGAAGTATTAACCATTATTGCACGTACTAGTTTTATTGTTGTTTTGTCTCGAAAGCAAGTGCCTTCTCCTTGGTTATACTTTATTGGACTATCTCTTTGGGCGGTAATCTATGAAAGGGGAAACTAGCCTTAATCCTTTGAGCCTTTCCCTTTCAAACCCCATGTTGCCAGGGATGTCTCCCTTGGGCCTAGCCTCCCTAAATATAAAGGACCTCCCCATTGTGGTGACATTGGATGGGGTAGGTCCCTGTTATGCCAGTTTGGCCTTCTACTTTATAGCCTTTGCTCCTAGCTACAAACTGTGCGATAACAGGTCCCAAAAGAACTTAGATCCAAACTTTAGAAAGAGACACAACAATGGAAAATTTCTCATAGCCCCTCGTAAGGATAGACGTCATTGGGGAAAGAAAGGATTGGGACATTTCACTGTTAATCAAGTGTGTACCTAATTAGTAGAAAAGTTTCATCTAGAACTTCATATGAGATTTGGACCGAGGTTAGGAATGTAGAATATTCACTAAAAATCTCCACATTTCTCTAGCAATTGGCGTGAAAGTGTAATCTCACCTGGGAAAACATTTGGAAATGAGCATTCTTGGGTCCATCACAATGCCCCATGTGTTGCAATGAGTTGAACACTATTGACCATTTTTTCCTTCAATCTTTGTTTTTGTAACTTATGTGGGAATGGGTTTGAGAGGGCACAAGAATAGTAATTCCACCTTAAGAGGGAGTCCCATACCTCATTAATCTATGGTCACAAATTTTATCTCATGGTCCAGTAAAAGAATATGGGCTTTTTGTACTTGGGTTTGTCACTTTGTCAATTTGGATGGAAAGAAATCAAAACATCTTCATGAGAAAGGATGAACCCACTAACCTTCATCCAATAGAAAATCATCACAATCCAAAGGAAACAATTCTATCCAAACATTAGAAACCAAGAGAAAATCATCACAATCTAAAGGAAATCATTCTATCCAAACATTAAAAACCAAAATATTTATAGGGCTTGCAAGATAATCAATCAAGGCTAGTTCTAGGGGTAAGTATCAAATCCATTTCTCAAACATTAGGCAAGTCTCTACATAATATTTTTCCAATAGTTACATGGAAACCTCCAAGCTACCTCTTCAACAAAGTGAATTTTGACAACACCTCAAAGGGGAATCTAGGATGTGCGAGGATAGGAGGTATCCTAACAGATGGCATGGATCACCCAATAGCTTAGTATGCACAAAATATCAACATTCCCACCAATAATAAGGCTGACATACTATCCCTTCCCTTAGCTTAAAAATTTCCCTCTATAAGGCTATATAAACTTGATTTAAATTTGGTCACCTATATTTTATTGCTCCTAGAATATTAAAAAAAAAAATGATTGATATCAGAAGAAGAAAATTTTTGCAATTACAAGTTCATTGTTTATCCCTCAGTATCAGTTTCATCACACATTTTTCAGATTCAAAATCCAAGTTCGTATGCTCAAGATATCCAGTTTTTTGTCAAACTGGCAAAAAAACACTTATTCCATGTGGAACAAAGCTAATTTTCTTGGAACTATGATCAATTTCTTGGAACCTCGTTCAATTCTTGGAACCACGCTTTCTCTTGGAACCATTCATTTCTTGGAACACATCATTCCACACTTCAATTTTTTCTTGAATTTCTCTTCCCCACACTTCCTCTTCTACATTTCCTCTCCTCTCCATACTTAATTTATTTTCCGAATTTCTTACACACTCCTTCCTTCTCTCATATTCTATATTATAATTTTTCTTAATCTCCTTATCTCTCCATCATCATATTTCCTCTCTACCTTTTATTCCCATACATAGTTTTTCTTTCCCTCACCTCACACCCTCTCCTCACTCCTTATCTCCTCCATGCACCGCAAGTTCACCCACCTTACTCCTCCCTCACCCCCCTCACCTCTCTCTCCTCCCTCCTTATCTCTCCTTTCTCACGACCTCCTCCTCTGTCTTCCACCTATTCCCTCGCTTAACCTTTTATCCTAAGTTTCATACATTATATCATTAACCAATGAGATTACTCCCCATGGCAACCAATTATTTGAAACACATGGCAGCTAATTACTGTTGACACCTGCCATCTCTATTAACCAATGGGAGGATGACATGTGGTGATGAATGAGAGTGTGACATGTGGCAATCAATTAGGTGGTGACATGTGGCATATCATAGTGACCTATCACACGACACGTGGTGATGATCTGGACTACTTACTCATTGCTGACTCATGCTAACTCATCACTAAAAGAGCGCATGTTGGAGGATGACTGGACAATTAAAATATTAACCAATGATATTACCCCACATGGAAACCAATTATTTGCAGCACATGGCAGCGTTGTTAACCAATGGGAAGATGAGACATGGTGGAAAATGTGAGTATGACATGTTGATGTAGGAGCATCGTCAACAAGTACACTTGGCAGGACAACTTAGCGCCTGAGAGCCAATCCGGAGTCTCGAATGCTAGCTAGTTGTCACACCCCCGCTACGACAACCTAGATTTTTCATCTTTTCTTTTAGGTACAGAATCCTCGATTTTCTATGGGGCCTAGCATAGACCATCCCTTCCCTTATCCTCCTCCCTGTGATCGTTGGTTATGACCATATGCCTTACCAAAAAGGCACTTCCATCTTTTGCGTTTTGGGATTTCTGTATGCGAGCTCTCCCCGACTCCCTGTCCCTTGAAATGTTGAAACTCGAAATGGGGTTAATGAGCTCTTTGGCTCCCCTTTTTCCTACTCCATGTGACCACCTCAGTGAACACACGCTAACACCAAATGGCGCTACCGGAACTTGACTTTAGAGATTCTTGTTGCAAGGAATCCTTGTTCCTTCAATCCCCAAAACTCGAAAGCCTGGTATCATCCGGATCTACGGTCCAAATTGTTGACTTGATCAACGGCCCGAATTAAATCTCGACATTCTACCTTTTAGGATTTTGGCAGGGTCTTCACTCCTATTTCCCCAATCTCCAGAACCCCGACGGCTTTAGATCTTTTCCACGCATCCTCTACAAATGGATGGTCCAGATTCTTTCAGGACCCAAAATGTTGATTCCCGAGTTTAGACCCTTGATTAACTGCTAGCGCTTACCTCCTCCTTGTACCATGTGACCTTGTCCTGTGATCTAGGGCTCATCCATAGAGTGCGTCGGGGTTTCATATACCGGGATTTCACGACTTGCGAAGACGAGGGGTCTTTCCCTCTGGCTTCCTAGATGTCGAAATGCCAAAACTTATTCACACTAAACTAGCTCATCCATAGAGCGCATTGGGGTTTCGTATACTGGGATTTCGCGACTTGAGAAGATGAGGGGTCTTGCCCTCTAGTTTCCCGGATGTCGAAACACTCAAAATTATTCACACTAAACCGGCTCATCCATAGAGCGCGTCGGGGTTTCGTACACCGGGATTTCGTGACTTGCGAAGACGAGGGGTCTTGCCTTTTGGTTTCTCGGATGCCGAAACGCCAAAACTTATTCACACTAAACTGGCTCATCCACAGAGCACGTCGGGGTTTCGTATACCAGGATTTCTCGACTTGCAAAGACGAGGGGTCTTGCCCTCTAGTTTCTCGGATGCCAAAATGCTGAAACTTATTCACACTAAACCGATGGTCCAGATCACTCATGGATCAACGACCACGATCACGTCGTGATTTTGTGAATCGTGAGTTTGTGCGGTCTTACCCTTTGACCACTCTAAGTAGCGAGTCAGCGAAATGATACCCAACTGCCACGTGTCCTGTGTTGATGGACGGTTCCGAATACTTCAGGACTTTCAGGACTTCGTCGAGTCCACTCTCCTGCCTATGCAAGGGTTAAGATCGATGGTCAATAGAGCTACGACAGATCCTTGGATATACGGTCCTGGATCCCATCGCCACTTGCGAAGGATGAAGGGGTTGAGGTATTAACGCCTGTGCTCCTCCTCTAGATCCATCGGTCTTGACAAATATGGGGTATTTCCAAAAGGATTCCGACCATTCGTCTACCAAACAATGGGGTATTCTCTTTCAATAAATGGGACTCGCTATCCTTTTTGAGCTTGATTCACGAGATTCAACCTCTCGGGGCTTCGAACTCCGACGACTTCGAAACCTAAGAGAACTACTCTTTCTTGTACAAGGTTTCCAGACCCAGGTCATCTGGACCTTCAGATGATTCTTGGGTAATTATCCCTAGGCTTGGTGACCTAACTGAGATGCCTTCCTAATTCACCGACCTATGAACTCGGTGACTGAGGTAAAGTAAACTCATGGGTTTGCTATAACGGCAGTCTTTTCAAGGAACTCACTCCGACTCTGAAATGTGAGGAAACTCCCTGGAAAAAGGTGCCTTCAGGAAATTAAACCAAGACAGAGCGCGAGTCAAGTAGATGGGACAATTCTCAGGAGAACGGACTCGTATTCTGAACTTATTCATTCTATACATAAACGGATTATGGTCATATATAAGTATAGGCATGCATCCATTATTCCCTATCAAAACACAAGGCAATCACTTCTATATAGAAACAATTTATGAGCGTATAAACATGAGCATGCATCCAGGATATTCAATTCAAAATACAAGACATAAACACTTATCAGAAACACCAGGTGTGACGCGACTTTTGAGAGTGGTGCTCGTTTCCACCCAACTGTAGGCTCAGTGACTCCAAACGGATTTACCACTAGCCACCCCCGAGATATACTACGATGCTTGAGATTCAGTCTCCTACTTCCAGCTCAACGGAAGTCAAGGATGAAGGTTACTCTCCTCCTCCTCTGTTCAGAAATCCCTGTATTTCTAGAGTTCCTCCCGGTTCTCTTCCGCGATCCCTATCGCACGTGTTCTCTCTTCCTATTCCCCACACTTCCTTTCTTGCCTTCTCTGCAAGATTGTGTGTGGCGTGAATTCCCTTGTTCATGGTCATGTATGAGAGCTTCTACAAATGGGAGGTTCGCCCCCATCCCCTCATTAACTCTTGAGGAGCCTCCCCACCTACCATCCTGACGGGTAATTTATTCCAGGTTTAGAGAGTTTCTTTGGTCTTTGAGCAAGTAAAAACCAGTATGGAATTGGTTCGGTGGAAGTTAACACAACCATTCCAGGTCCCTTCCACCACCTCTCATTAGCCATCATGGTCTCTTTTAGCACATCCCCTCCCCAGCAGTCGTGCAACACATAGTCATAACATAATTTACATTCATTGACCTTTTATACAAAGGTCCATCAAATCAAACATTCACATCTTTGAGTTTTCCATAGTTCTTGGCCAATATAATTATTTTTACAGACTAGGAGAAACAGGGTGTTACACTAGTACTGCAAATATTTTGAAGCGATAGAAAACAAAAGAGGAAAGATCACATGCGTGGAGACAAAATGAGCACGCGTGACTTGGGAGCTTAACCCTATTCTCAGTGTAACCGCAATTAGATAGCAGTTAGTTTGCTTCTTTTGTATAAAGAGAGATCTTGTCCACCCAAAAGAAGGGTTACGAGAATTATGAGCAAGTAGGAATTTGTGAACAGTAGTTGTTTCTTTGATTTTAGTTGTAACCATTTTCTTGATTTTGAATGAATATAACAGAGGAAAAATGATCCAATGTATGGTGTGAATATTGCTTACAATTTCCCTATTGTTGTCATTAATATTTTCAAGAATGAATGAATCTTGCTACGAGTATATGTAGATTTGAAATGATTGCATAAAATTTAAAATCACTTTTCTTCGTGAACCGATGCAAGGTGCGCACACAGTCCGCAAGGAGTGCGTTGACATGGTCTGTTTCGACTCGTAAAGCTCAGAAGAAATAGCGTAGGATTCCCTTTGCAAGGAGTGCAAAGTGATTGCTGCAAAAAGTGCACAGTCGTCGCAAGAACTCAAATATGTGTAAAGATATGTTGCAAAGAGTGCACAGGTCTAGAATTCGATGAAGAGTCGAAGAGACTCCATAAAGAAGTCGAAGGATGAGAGCAGAGGAACGCCAAGAGGGATAGAAAGAATTATTTTCAAGAATCTTTGGATCTGATTTTGACGAATTTCCTAGAAAAGAAAGAAGTGCTTGGGAGATTGAAATCTTTGAGGAGACCAAGCTCAGGAGGGGCAACACTTTCCAAGAAATGTGAACGAGATCCAAGAAGCAGATTCGCAGGAAGGATAAAGGTTGAAGCCTTTAAATCTTTCAAAAATATTCTAAGTTAGAAGAAAGCGTAAGCTCAAGGGAAAAGATCTAGACCGTCCGACTAATGTCCAGAGAACAAGGAGTGAGCGCAAAGGAAAGATATAAGAACAAAGCAAAGATCTCAGCCATTCAATCTAAGAGCCAGATAAATGATCTTAGTCGTCCGATCTGCACGCAAAAGGATCGTAGCCGTCTGATCAAGGTAAAGTGCACTAACCTTAAAGCTTTGAAAGTGTACAGGAGAATCAGACTTATGAAACTCTAAAATCATCGGAGTCTTCCGTTGTCAAGGAGGACACATGGCGAGAGATTATCATTTCGTTGACTCGTAGAGTGGAAAGGACAAAGAGTAGAGTTGTGAGGATTCACGAAGTGCGAACTCGTGAAAATATCACAAACGTTGATCATTCTGAAATCATCGAGACCGTCCATCGTCAAGGACACGTGGTGAGAGATCAGAATTTCACTTAATCGTGAATTAAAGAAGGCAAAGGCAGAGTTACAAAAACTCGCGAATCACGAAATCGTGATTTGATCTAAGCTGTCGGAACGAGGAGAGATCTGGACCATTGATTTTCTAGGGAGACAATTCGCGAAGTGCGAACTTGCGAAACATGAAATCGCGACGTGCTTGAAATATTGGCCCACGGTCATAGAAAAGGGTCACATCGGTGAAGGGGAATAGAGGGGCTAACATGCACTAGGCTCCTGTCGGTATTTCGGGAGTTGAGAGAGTCGGAGTGACTCGCATGTAAAGACCCGATATGCGAAGTCGCGATGTGCCTTTTGATTAGGCGACTGGTCACAGCCTTGGCCACATAAAGGGATGAGCTTAACCAGGAGAGCTAGTGTCTAAATACGTTGAAGATTAAAGGCATTAAGGAGAAAGCCGCAGGTTCCATATAACCTGTGCTTTAAGGGAAAGAGGGCATGTTAAGTGGATTTGAGGTTCTTGAGGGCCAAAGATTCAATTAGACTCAGTTTCTTGATTGATCCTAGACTAGGAGGTCACACAGTCCTTAGGAGAGAAGGGGGGTCTACATCAAGTGGTATCAGATCTGGTTTTCATCTGTAGATTTCAGGCGAAGGAGAAAAAGAACTCGACGTTGTATTATGTGTGTGAGAGATGGTCAACACAATGCCACCGAGGAGACGAGGGGATCTTCCTTTAGCCAATTGTGTTGTAGAAATAGAGATGTGAGAGCTTCGTGCAAGGTTGGAAGTGATGGAAGCAGCGCAGAGAAGAGCACCTGATGTTGGAGATGTCAGTGATGTAGAGAGAGAAGATATATAAGTTGAAGAAGCTGCAGGGGAACACGTTGTCGAAGAACGCTTGCTAAGAGAAGTTATTAGATTGGGAGCTAGAGCCAAGATAGAGGTCCCAATGTATGAAGGCAATTTGGATGTTGAAGAACTGTTGGATTGGATAAGGTCCATGGACAAATATTTTGATTATGAATATGCCGATGGGGAGAAAAGGGTGAGACATGTTGTCACCGGGCTTAAAGGACACACAACATTGTGGTGGGATGAACTGCAGGCTGAGAGGAGAAGTAAAGGAAAACAAAAGATATAGAATTGGGACAGAATGGTAGCCAAGCTGAAGGCTAAATTCATGCCCAAACATTATCAGATCAATCTGTTCAGGAAGATGCAAAACTTGAGACAGAAGGGTATGACAGTCAAAGAATACACAAAGGAGTTCTAAAAGATGAACTTCAGAGTTGGAAAAAGAGAGCAGGACGAAGAAAAAGTTGCCAGGTATATGAATGGCCTGAGGTACGAAATCCAGGATGAGCTCAAGATGATGTCGGTAAGGATAGTGGAGGATGCTTATCAGTTTGTGTTGAAGGCATAAGAGAAGCTGGCCAGAAAACAAAGCCAGCGAGGTAGAGGTAAAATATCATCCCCGAACAAAGGCAAGGGAGTTGTCCATGACAAGGCGCATAATTCCAAAGACGAGGCTGGAACTCCAAACAGTCACTCAAAAAAAGGAGGAAGTTCCCAAGGAAGACAGGGTGGTGGAAGAAACTCTTATAGAGGAAGAGGCAGAGGAGGAATAAGATGTTATGCCTGTAGAAAGACAGGGCATATGTCTTGGGAATGCCCTGAGAAAAAGAAATAAGGATGAGAAGCTCACATTTCAGAAGCGCAAAGAGGGAATGTTGAAGCAGAGGGAGCATAGGATGGAACATCCCCGATGATGAGGAAGGTTCTCTTAAAACCAGAGGAAGAAGTTAAAAATCCATCACAGACGAACAATCTATTCAGGATAGCTTGCAAGACTAAAGACAGAGTATGCAAGGTGATAATTGACAGTGGGAGCACTGATAACTTAGTATCCATGGAGATGGTGGAGAAATTGGAGCTAGATACAACTGCACACCCAGAGCCATATAAAGTCTCATGGTTGCGGAAAGGACACCAGGTAATGGTTACTAAACAATGCTTGGTTGAATTTAAGATAGGAGGATACATAGATGAAATTTTGTGTGATGTAATTCCCATGGATGTATGTCATATTTTGTTTGGAAGAGCATGGCAGTTTGATAGGAATGTCATTCATGATGGGAGGAAGAATACATACACCTTGGAGAAGAATGGTAGGACACACATGTTGCTGCCAATAAAGGAAAAGAAAGTGAAAGGGGAAGCCATCACGAGCATACTTCTCATGAGTGGGAAGGAACTTCTGAAAGAAGTTAAGAAAGGGTAGGAGATGCAGTTTGTTGAGGTGAGGAAACCCAAAGTTATCCTTACTAGTACTTCGATGGATGATTTGCCTAAAGAAGTTCAGGAATTGTTGGATAATTTTTGCGACATAGTGGTGGACGATCTTCCTAACTCATTGCCACCCATCATAAGTATCAACCATCATATTGATTTGATATCAGGAGCAAGTCTGCCAAACAAAGTGACATACAAACTAACACCTTGAGAGAATGAGGAGGTAAAGAACCAGGTCCATGAATTGTTAGACAAGGGTTTGGTCAGAGAGATCTTGAGCCCATGTGCAGTACCAACTGTGTTGAGTCCAAATAAAGATGGAGGATGGAGAATGTGTACAGACTCAAGAGCCATAAACAATATCACTATTAGGTATATATTCCCTTTGCCAAGAATAAATTATTTGATGGACTGTTTAAGTGGGGAAAATTTATTTTCTAAGATAGATTTGAAAAGTGGATATCACCAGATCAGAATGAGAGAAGGTGATGAGTGGAAGACAACCTTTAAGACAAATGAAGGTTTGTATGAGTGGCTTGTTATTCCATTTGGATTAACCAATGACCCGAGTAATTTTATGAGGTTGATGAATGAAATACTAAAAGATTGCATTGGCAAGTTCATGGTGGTGTATCGAGATGATATATTGATCTTTAGCAAGACCAAAGAGGATCATTTAAGGCACCTTACACTGGTGATGAGGAGACTACAACAAGAGAAGTTGTTGATAAACCTGAAGAAGTCCTCTTTTATGAAGACAAAACTCATTTACTTGGGTTTTGTGATCTCTTCAAATGAATTGAAGATGGATCTAGAGAAGGTGAAAGAAATCAAAGAATGGTCATCACCAAGGAGCATGTTTGAGGTAAGAAGTCTCCATGGATTAGCGAGTTTCTATAGGAAGTTCATCAGAGATTTCAGTGGAATTTGTGCACCAATGATGGATACCGTTAAGAAGAGGCACAAGTCTTTTAAATGGATAGAGGAGGCCGAGAAGATCATCAATACACTGAAGGAGAAAGTAACGGAGCGACCAATTCTGGTCTTGCCAAATTTTGAGAAGACGTTTCAAGTAAGGTGTGATGCAAGTGGTGTTGCAATTGGAGGAGTTTTGAACCAGGACAATAGACCTGTTGCTTACTTCAGTGAGAAGATGAATGAGACTAAGAGAAAATACTCCGCCTATGACAAAGACTTTTATGCCATAATCCAAGCCCTGAAGAAATGGAGACATTACCTTGTCCCGCAAGAATTTGTCTTGTATAGTGATATCCAAGCTTTACAATTCATAACTAGACAAGAAAAATTGAATCAGAGGCATGGGAAGTGAATTGAGTATATGAAGAAATTTACTTTTGTCATAAAACATATTGTTGGGAATGATAACAAAGTTGTTGATGCATTGAGCAGGAGATGTTTGAATCTGCAGGAATTTCATGTAAAGACCTTAGGGTTTGACCACCTTGAGTAAGTGTACAGCAGTGATCCAGATTTCAAGGAAGCATACGAAACATGCGCGAATCCTGTGCTGAGAGATAGGAGCCAGTGGATGGAGTATATGATTCAAGAGGGATTGTTGTTCAAGGGAAATCAATTGTGCATACCAAAATTCTCAATGAGGGATAACCTTTTGAAGGAAAAACATAGTGGAGGATTGGCTGGACATTTCGACCATGATAAGACATTTGCGCAGTTAAGCAGTTCATACTATTGGCGAGGTATGAGAACATATGTAATAAAATTCGTGAATGGATGCAGAAACTGCCAACATGCAAAAGGTAAAAGACAGAACATTGGATTGTATCAACCATTTCCCATACCATAGAGGCCTTGGAATGCAATAAGCATGGATTTTGTGTTGGGACTTCCAATAACACAAAGAGGATGTGATTCCATATTTGTGGTGATTTATAGATTTTCAAAGATGGCACACTTTATCCCATGTCAAAAGACCAGTGATGCAACACATGTTGCAAACCTGTTTTTCAAAGAAGTTGTGAGACTTCATGACCTGCCCAGAAGCATTGTCTCGGATAGAGACACAAAATTTGTTGGTCATTTTTGGAGAACATTGTGGAAGAAGTTGGGGACAAATTTGTCCTTCAGCTCAGCTTATCAACCTCAGACAGATGACTAGACTGAGGTGGTAAACAAAAGTTTGGGAAACTTATTGGGGAGTCTAGTCAGTGAGCACCATAATCAATGGGATCAGATTCTGCCACAAGCAGAATTTGCATACAATGACTCACCAAACAGGAGCACTGGGAAGATCCCATTCCAAATATTGTATGGAATTCAACCCAGGGGAGTATCTGAGTTGAGAGACTTGGAACAGAGTGATATCAGAAGTGTTGGAGTAGAATATTTTGTTGCAGAAATGCAGAAGCTCCATAGCTAGATCAGGGGGCAGTTGCAGAATTCTAGCCAAGAGTACAAACGCATAGCTGATCAACATCGTCGACAACTCCAATTTGAAATAGGAGATCAGGTTCTAGCACATCTCAATAAGGAAAGGTTCCCTAGGGGAACATATAACAAGCTAAAGATGAAGAAGATAGGACCATGTAATATCTTGAGGAATTTTGATGCAAACGCCTATGAGATTGAGCTGCCAGATGATGTGGACATATCGCCCATATTCAATGTCTCAGACATGTATCCTTACAGGGAGGATGACACAGAGGGATCAATATATCAAAGGAAGATTCAATGGGAGAAAAAAATGCCTATAACAGAAAAACCACAGATGGAAAAAATCGTTGCTCAGAGGATTGGTAAGAAGACCAAGAGGAAGACCTATTTTGAATATCTGGTCAAGTGGAAGGGATACCCAATAGAAGATCCTAGTTGGAAAAGTGAAGTTGATATCCAGAAGCATGGAAAGTCGGTACAAGAGCTCATGGACAGGAGTCCATGAATTTTTGTCTGGGGGGGTATGATGCAGGAGCATCGTCAACAAGTACACGTGGAAGGACAACTCAGCGCCTGAGATCTGATCCGGAGTCTCGAATGCTAGCCAGTACTGCAAATATTTTGAAGCGATAGAAAACAAAAGAGGAAATATCACATGCGTGGAGACAAAATGAGCACACGTGATTTAGGATCTTAACCCTAGTCTCAATGTAACCACAATTAGATAACAGTTAGTTTGTTTCTTTTGTATAAAGAGAGATCTTGTACGCCTGAAAGAAGGGTTACGATAATTATGAGCAAGTAGGAATTTGTGAACAATAGTTGTTTCTTTGATTTTAACTGTAACCATTTTCTTGATTTTGAATGAATATAATAGAGGAAAATTGATCCAACGTATGGTGTGAATATTGCTTACAATTTCCCTGTTGTTGTCGTTAATCTTTTCAAGAATGAATGAATCTTGCTATGAGTGTATGTAGATTTGAAATGCTTGCATAAAATTTAAAATTTCTTTTCTTCGTGAGCCGGTGCAAGGTGTAAACACAATTCACAAGGAGTGCGTTGACAGGGTCTATTTCGACTCGTAAAGATCAAGAGAAATAGCATAGGATTCCCTTTGCAAGGAGTGCAAAGTGATTGCTGCAAGAAGTGCATAGTCGTCGCAAGAACTCAAATCTATGTAAAGATATGTTGCAAAAAGTGCACAGGTCTGGAATTCGATGAAGAGCCGAAGCGACTCAGTAAAGAAGTCGAAGGACGAGAGCAGAGGAACGCCAAGAGGGTGAGAAAGAATTCTTTTCAATAATCTTTGGATCTGAGTTTGATGAATTTCCTGAAAAATCAAGAACTTCTTGGGAGATCGAAATATTTGAGACCAAGCTCAGGAGGGGTAGCACTTTCCAAGAAGTGCGAATGAGATCCAAGAAGCGGACTCACAGGAAGGATAAAGGTCGAAGATTTTAAATCTTTCGAAAATCTTCTAAGTTAGAAGAAAGCGTAAGTTCAAGGGAAAATATCTGGACCGTCCGACCAACATCCAAACAATGAGGAGTGAGAAAAAAGGAAAATATTGCAGTCGTCCGATCTAAGCGCAAATAAAAGATATCATTTGTTCAATATGAGAGCTAGATAAAGGATCTTAGCCGCTCAATCTGCGCGCAAAAGGATCGTAGCCGTTCGATTAAGGTAAAGTGCACTAACCATAAATCTTTGAAAGTGTATAGGAGAATCGGACTTACAAAACTCCGAAATCATCGGAGCCGTCCGTTGTCAAGGAGGACACGTGGTGAGACATCAACATTCCACTGACTCATAGAGTGGAAATGTCAAAGAGTAGAGTTGTGAGGATTCACGAAGTGCGAACGCGTGAAAAGATCACATCTGTTGATCATTCTAAAATCATCGAGACCATCCATCGTGAAGGACATGTGGTGAGAGATCAACATTTTGCTGACTTGTGAATTAAAGAAGGCAAAGGAAAAGTTACAAGAACTCACGAATCACGATTTGATCTGAGCCGTCAGATCGAGGAGAGATATGGACCATTGATTTTCCAGGGAGACAATTCGCGAAGTGCAAACTTGCAAAACGTAAAATCGTGACGTGCTCGAAATATTGGCCCACGGTCATAGCGAAGGGTCACATTGGTGAAGGGGAATAGAGGGGCTAGCATGCTCTAGGCTCCTGTCGAGATTTCGGGAGTTGGGAGAGTCGAAGTGAATTGCATGTAAATACCTAATACGTGAAGTCACGACGCACCTTTCGATTAGGTGACTGGTCACAACCTTGGCCACATAAAGGAAGGGGCTTAACCATGAGAGCTAGCGTCTAAATATGCTAAAGCTTAAAGGCATTAAGGAGAGAGCCGCAGGTTCCATATAACCTGCGCTTTAAGGGAAAGAGGGCATGTTAAGTGTATTTTAGGTTCTTGAGGGCCAAAGAGTCAATCAGACTCAGTTTCTTGATCGATCCTAGACCGGTAGGTCGCGCAGTCCTTAGGAGAGAAGGGGGGTTTGCATCACATGTGGCAACCAATTAGGTGGTGACATGTGGTAGATTGTAGTGACCTATCACACAACGAAACATGGTGATGATCTGGATTTCTTACTCATCGTTGACTCATGCTAACTCATCACTAACTAGGTGCTTATTGGAGGATGAATGAAATATTTGATTATTTCATTAATTTCCTAAAAAGACAAACCACTTATAAGTCTCCATAACCTCCACATGTTTCACACCAAGTCTTTGGTAAAGATTTCATTATATACATTAAAATTTCAAAAACTCTCATGCACGTGGGATATTTATTTGAGAACAAGTCGAAATTTTAACGAAGAAGCACGAATTGAAATCAAGGGCCCAGATTGCCCGATGAAAACTGATCGACGGTTGTTGAGTCTTAATGTTCTGGAGGCCATAACTTGAGATTCGGGAGTCGGACTTGGGTAAACTTTACCTCGTTGGAAATTTAATTTGATGAGGAAGATGATGGAATAGGTTTCAAGGATTGAAATTGACCATATTTTTCTTAGAAATTTAAAGAACAGTCAACAATATTTTTATGGTGTGTTGATAAATCTGTTTCACGCCTCAACTTCACGAGCTCATGTCTTGAGATCCAGAAATTGAAACCTTTCCTAGGAGGACTCTTTGGAAATATAAGATGATGAATATCACATCTGAAATTATTTCCATGGCTGAGAAATTGAATATCATATCCAAAAAAATAAAACATAGTCCTCTCTTTAAAAAACACAGTTAATTAAAATTTTCAAAATAAAAGTTTATTTAAAACACTTTTATTAAATATGAAAAATGGCCACTTCAATATGTGGATGTCAATGATTTAAATTAATTAATGATACTTTATTAAGGCATTAATTAAAGTGATTATTCTAAGAAATAAAATCCCTAACTATTGCAGAAGTTAAAATAGTCAGTTTTAAAAAACAAGAAAGGGCTTCATCAAAGGGTTAGAGAGAGAAGGTTGCATTATCATAGCAGAAAATCAAAACAAAAGAGTTCAACCATCAAAATGTAGCCAAGCTTCTGATCAACAAACAAACATCTCCATTTTCTCCATTCTTCTTCTTCTACACCATTTTCTCAAGGCTTTTTGTTCATATTTCTCAATTGAACATAAGGTTTAGTTCTTGACTGTTTCTCCTGTAATATTCCAAGACTTTTCTTATATGATCATGGAATATTTACAGACATGTATGTGACTTCTAAATAGAGTTTTTGTATTTTTGAATATCTTTCATGAATAAAACTCCACAGAGAACTATTTCAGGGTATCGCTCTAATGATTTCTCATATCTTGGGATTTTTGAGTGTGATATTTTTGGAGTTTGTTTATCAAATTATTTCAGTGTTAAATGCACATAAATATCAGATTAATCCATTAAAGAACTATTCCATTTATAAATAAAATAAATAAATATCTAGGGTTTGATATCTCGAATTCTCCTTAATCCGAGATATTCAAGATATATCTTACATCCAAAGAGGAGTACCACCTCTATAAAAACACAGGGGGATTCATATCCTCGTGACG
Organism: Picea engelmannii; assembly: GCA_009831015.1. Classification (NCBI taxonomy): domain Eukaryota; kingdom Viridiplantae; phylum Streptophyta; class Pinopsida; order Pinales; family Pinaceae; genus Picea; species Picea engelmannii. The sequence continues at coordinate 1,125,293 of ML781807.1, forward strand.
TTTTTTATTTCCATGTTAACAGATTCAAACATCAACATTTTTGGAAACTCCACTGGGGAGCCATTTATTTTCAATATATTTGAGGCCTTGCTTCAGATCTGACTGAGGAACCAAAGTCTCCATGGTTCGATGTTTCAAAAAAAAATATTCAAGAAGATTGCTATTTGTTCTAGATGCATGGGGTTTATAAAAAAACTTATCTAAAGATGTTTGAATGGCCTCAAAAAGAGACAAGAAAAATCAAAGATTCGGGAGGATGAACTCCATGATGATTCCCTTGAAAAAACTCTTAAAATACCTAACAATTCCATTGGAAAGATTCAAAAATCTCAAGAAGATATATATTATGAATCCTATGAAGAATTTTGTTCATGGTGTGATGTTCCTTTTCATTCTCCACCAAACCCATCAATGGATTTACAAGACCCAACAAAAAGAACAAATTCCCAAAGAAAAAAGAGACTACATAAAGGCCCTTTAAATCTGCCAGAAGTAAATTTTTAGATGCCCAATATTCCTATGGAAACAATTTCTACATTCTTTGGGAATACTTTAGAGGATACAGAGAAACACTTGTTTATATTCAAATGTACATGTGATGTTTTCAATATCACTGAAGACAATGTTACATGTCGATTATTTTTACAAACTCTACTTGGAAATTCTCTTGAATGGTTCCATTCATTGCTTCCTGGGACCATTACCAGTTGGGATGTGTTAGAAAATTTATTTGTTGAAATTTTTTCCCACCCACCCTCTCCCAAATGGACACAAAATAATGAAGATTTAAACCTTTCATATGATCCATATGAAGATCTTTCAAACAATGAATTTGAGAATGAAATCGAGGAGCCTCCACCCAATGCAAAAAAAGATTACATCCTTGCAACATATGATAAAAAGTCACAAGAGAATTTGCAACAAGAAAAATTGGTGGAAGAAATAAATTTTGAAAACAATGATGAGCAATATTTCCATTCCATGAAGGAAGAATCTTTTCAGAACATCACTAGTGAATCAAAAATCTTGGATGTGGTCAATGATAAGGAGAAAGATAAAAGTATGTTGAATTTGGAAATTCCTTATCCTATCAAAGATAGAAGCACTCTTAAGAAACCAAGAGTTGATTTCATTGAATCATGGTTCCAAAGCATTGTTCGCCAAACAATGCAATCAGATGTCAAGTGTATCTTTCTCAGTTTTTCCTCATCACATTTGGACATCCCTGGTTCTTTGGTACTAGCCTCAATATGTTTCACAGTTATGGAGTTCATTCCACAAATCATATGGATGCTTGAATGGATCCATTGGAAATCCTTCTACACCTAAAAGTGTCTCTTTCTTCCAAGTAAGATAGGGTAGGTAGATCTTGTATCTTGTTTGTACATAGTTTGTTTCTTCAGTTCAAGTTTTGCATAATAAGGCAGTTGTTATATGGAGACAATATTTGAAGATAACTCCATGAAAGAAGAATTACAAGAATCCATTTTAAATATGACTCCAAAGCCCAATGGATAAGACAAATGGTCTTCATATTCTGGTGTTCTCGGCGACCCATAGGGCTTCACTATCCCATAGTTGGATCTAGTTGTTGATTTAAATTTGGTCACCTATATTTTCTCACTCCTAGAATATTAAAAACAAATGATTGATATCAGAAGAAGAATTTTTTTGACGATTACAATTTCATTGTGTAGCCCTCAGTCTCAGCTTCGTCATTCATTTTTCAGATTCAAAATTCGAGTTTGTATGCTCAAGATTGTTGCACACACCTACCACACTTAGAGGGGGGGTGAATAAGTGTGGGGATTTTTTCCCCAAAACTTCCCTCTTGCACAAAACTCCCAAGTTAACATTCAATATTTACTCATTACTCATTGTTGTCATTTATAACCAAATAGATGTGAATATATATCAACAACATATATCAGCAATATATCATCAATAAGTCATCACCACAAGGAACACAAAGAACACAAGATGTATGTACAATTTTTCTTTTTATTATGGACAACAATCCGGGGGTTTATCAACAACAACTGAATAGAGTACAACTCTACAAGAGCACCAACTCTATTATGCAAGACTCAACTTACATACTCAGCACCAACTGAGATGAGGCAACATTCCTCAATAGATATCAATCTGTCAACAAGTACGTGACCTGTTAGTAGTGCAACCAGCGTGTGTGCGCGCCCTGTCTCACTACGTCCCGCGTATGCATGTGGCTAGTGTATACAACAACCTGCGTATACCTTCTGAGTTGTTATGGTTTGTCCTTCAAGATCAACTCAGATTCTCTGCAATCAATATATCATTCTCTTCTGTCTCTGACTGTCCAATCTAACCACCAACCAGTCACAACATCTCCAAGCTCTCCAATAGCTTGCTCTTGCTCCACAATAAATCAATATGAATGCTATCTCAAACATGTATAAACAACTAGTATACCATAGAAATCATGTCACCACTAAATCCAAAGAGTACTTTTCACTCCATCAACCAAATCATCCAAACTGAACCACATCATAGAAGTCATACCAATAATGCCCCAAGCATTCAAAACACATCAAACAATAGTATCCATCAATACAATAATGTAACCATACCAGTGTCTTAGTGATAGATCTGAGCCCATAGAATGAATATCTGGAACCTGCCTCATCATCCAAGAGCTTGACACTATCTCAAACACAAGTCTTCATCATTCCATCTATTGTACACACCCTGTCCTCATACAACCCGCTTGTGTACGTGCCCTGGCCCATTATAGCTCGCATATACCTCAGAAACTAAGGTTTCTGAAACTCCGAGACTTTTTCCGTCAAGATCTCTGACATTGCTGAAACTTTGATGTGTCCATGAGATACTCCTCTCACTTTCTTCTTCAGAATATATCTTCAATCATGCTCAAGAGATCCACACCAAAGATTATCTCATGAGAAGCTCTCCATAAATACTTCACAAAATAATCTCACAAGAGGCTCTCCATTGATCTACAAAAAGGATGATCTACAAGAGACCATATCTATATTATTTATACTTTCATCCTCTAGGTCACTTAACCTATTTTCCTTATTTTAGGGTCAACCACTTTCCATAAATAGAAAGTTCTCCAATACTTTATCATTTAAATAATCTTTCTTGATTTTGTCACTTTTCTTTATTATTTAAATAATCCATCTTCACTTTGTCACTTTAATTTATCATTTAAATAATGATTTCTTCTTTTAGGGCACTTTGACTTCTTTGGCCATTTGGGGCTTCAAGCCAACACATGGGGGTCCTTCAACTTCATAGGGCCATAACTCTCAAACCGTGAGGAGTTATGTGACATTCCACATACCACCAGAAATGGCATGACAAGTACTATCCATCTAGGATAGTTTCACCAACAAATTCATTGATCTTCATCTCATTATTACACATACAAGCATGGGTCCTCCCAACCACAACTCAACCACAAAGCATCTTCCCGTGAGGGATTTCACCATAAGGGGACCACTTTGGAGTTCATCCATCTGTGCACTTTATCAATCATGGTAAGACTATAATGATTCATCTATGCATCAATCCACCACTACGTCATATACATCAACTATGCATCATGTATCAATGACAACTCATTGATCCATCTTCATCGATTGGTTTCCACTTGAAATCTATCATTCTAATCAAGGAAAATACATATACATTACATCATTAATCAATCAATCACTTGACATCAATCAATCAAACCATTGGCATCAATGACAACATGATCCAACAAAGATATCCAGGTTTTTGCAAACTAGCAAAAACACACATCTTCCATGTGGAACAAAGATAATTTTCTTGGAACTATGACCAATTTATTGGAACCACTCTTTCTCTTGGAAACATTTTTGAACCATTCATTTCTTGGAACACATCCTTCCACACTTAGAATTTTTCTTGAATTTCTCTTACCCACACTTCCTCTTCCACATTTCTTCTCCTCTCTATACTTCGTTTCTTTTTTGAATTTCTTACTGTTAGAATATAATGGATGTGCTCGTTTTACCATTGACAATATCTCTATTGTCACCCAATCATAGGCCGAAGCCACCCTCTGAGCACCTTAACCTTGACAGAGAATTACTCTGGAAGCAAACCTTAGGCTAGATAGCCAAACAAAGGGTAGCGCACCTTTCCCCAAGGATAGCACACCAACAAGAG